>JAECUM010008384.1:0-36664 GCA_016617855.1 Megalonaias nervosa | reverse complement strand
ATATATATATGTGTGTGTGTGTGTGTGTGTGTGTGTGTGTAAATAGATGGGGTGAATGTGGGTGGGGGTGACAAGATAGGTAGCTAATAACGATGGAGAAGTTGTTAAAACCTTATTATTATTTTATCGAGCTGATGCGAATGGTGAAAGAGGAAGACATGATGTAAAAAGTCAATGAATGTTAAAAAACCTCAGTGTAATTTAATGATAGCCAATTCACTAGATTACATAGATCAGAGATTAAGAGAACATGTATAGGATACGCAGAACATAAATAATTTGATTGAGACGTTTGCTCTTCAAGCTGTTCATTCTGACGATATTTTAGATATCGCTAGGCAAACTAAACTGAATTTGTTTTCCGAGCCTTCTGATGGCGTATTAATATTCAGTTTTGTTTTTTAACATAGGTGTTCGAATAAAACAGGTTATGGGAGTTAGCTTCTAAGTCTGGAGCGAACTGAACTTTGTTGCTAACCAAGTACTGTGAAAGAGAGACAGTAATGTAAACATTTAATAAGTATATAGATCCTCACAAGCAAGAAAATAACCCACAAGGTGCTCAACATCTTAATCCAACGCATGACTGCATTACATACACACCATCTGAATCTGAACAAAACTGAGAGGCTGTATTAGATAATAGGTGGTAATACCGAGGCTGCGACCAAATAGTATTAATTTAGATGGTACTTCTCCTCTTCTGTCATTTATATCATGGTCAAATGATTATATTGTACTTAATTTTGGAAACAAAATTGTTAGTGCTATAACATGTATTTACAATAATGATGACATGCGTAAGCTAATTGACTGGACCATTCCCATGATATTTGCATAGTTAAGATCAAGAGCACGTCAATGAGAGGAATATATGTACTGATTCTAATCAGTATTTTTTGTCAAATAATTTTATAATATAATTTGATTTGCAGATATTAACAGATCAGTGTCTGTTATATAGATCTGCTCTTTAAGTATGGAATGCTTCTCAAGTTACAGATCGTGCTATCCAGGATTATGGAGTGAAGAATATTTGTGTGCGGTAAATATTGTGGGATAACTGCATGGTGTTATATTTAGAAATATAACTCTGTAATATAAGAATTCAAGCAAATATTAAGGTCTTAATGGCATTGTATTCAATTTATAAAAGTCTATGGAAAATAGCCCGAAGAAAATAAACATGTTGCATTACTGGACGAAAGAGTTCGAACAAGCACAAAAAGGTGACGAAGCTTTTGATGAGCTCGAGCTTCTATTTATCGTAGAATGAGAAATGCTTCGTTAAAATTGTTTTGTTTCATCACCGATTATCTACTCCCCTCTGTCCTTTAGATAAGGTTTTTATCGTATACCCGAAAGATCTTTTAAGCATCATATCAGTTTAATAGAACCTTATTTAAATTGATAGTGTACAATTCATGATGGTAGGATCTAACGGAATTCATCACGTGGTGATAGATAGTTGTAATGAGGTCAAAGTGTATTAAAAACATATTTACATACTTTTTTCTTCCACATCTGTTCCAAATATTAAGTTTACTTCTAAGCCCAACATATTCTTTCACAGGTATTCTGTCTAATTCTTTATTGAACAGTACATGTATGTTTTATATACTTGTGCTAGTCTTAATATATTATATTTCATGCTGCGTGAATTAAAAAAAAACTAAATTATTATTATTATAAAAGTTGTCTATTCCCATATTAATAAATGATGAATCCGAATCGATCGTTCGGAGCTTCGTTCTATAGCAGTACATAACATTCAGGTTACTGTAGCACATTAACCATTAGCTGCCATAAATTAATCTTGTTAACTGAATAGTTTCATTTTCAGATTATACAACCACGTACGTTACATTAAACACCCAATAATACATTTTACACGCTTGCATATATACTAACCTGTCCCGGAGTCCACCTCCAGAAGAAAGAAATAGTTAATCTGCTGTGACCATCTAAAGACAACTTCACATCATGTATCTAGGTTTCATGCCGATGTAATCGAAAGTGAGGATGGTATTGCCTGACTTTACAAACGTTCCGAAATCACTACACTTTTTATATACAATTACATGAATGCAAAATATATCACACACCCACCATCTCAGTCCTATGGAAATAAATTCGCGGTCGGAAACTGTTGTGCAACTCTAAAGATGTTTCTACCTCAAAGCACATAGAAGGAGTTGCACCACATGTGCAAGAGAGAATAGTAATATAGGATAAATGTGGATATAATGATGCACAATACATTCAGACGTAATTTACTCTCTTTCGGAAAAGAAAAGACGTTCCAAATTAAGTATCTATAATATGATAGGTTATCAGCAAGTAACATAACATTAAGGATCTGGCATAAGAAGTAGCCAATCTAGCGCGCTCTGAATTTAGTCAGATTATCATGGTTGATGGCGATCACATCTCTCTCTTCATAACTTGGCTTTCAAAATGCTAGCAATAGACAAGACAATTGATTAATCCAGGGCAAGCACATTTAAGCCACGTAGTGTTGATATAAACGATATGTTGGATGTTTTCTACATGGAACCCTGTAAGAATCGTAATAGAAGAAACAAACATTTGCTTCGTAATTTATTCGTGGCATCCTGTCCACATATATCCGCGAATAGTATAACCTCAAGTATTATTTTTAGTAATCATGAATTACTATTTTATTGTCACGTATTTTGATTACATTACTCAGGCAGCGGTACCATTTTGTATACAAAAGAAACTTGATATAGCCCTCACTAAAGCAGAGCTTTCTAAATTCGAAATGAAACATAAGTTAGATAACCCAGACGAAAACATTGTAGGTTTTCTATTTAATCATTTCCAGCTTCTAAATTTTCTAAAATCTCTCTCTCTCTCTCTCTCTCTCTCTCTCTCTCTCTCTCTCTCTCTCTCTCTTGTCAAGATGTACAAGTAACTAGCTCCGTAATCCACAGCAGGTTATAGTACAGCATTACGTATCATGGATAACAAGCTTCGTAATACACGGAGGCTACAATAAAGTAACACGCTCTGTAATACACGAAGACTATAGTAAAATAACAAACTCCGTCATACACAAATACTACAGTTCTGTAATACACGGAGACTATATGAAAGTAACAAGCTTCGTAATGCACGGAGACTACAATAAAATAGCATGCTCCGTTACACACGGAAACTATGGTATAGTAAGGAGTTTTGTAATACACAGATACTGTAGGAACGCAACAAGCTCCCTAATATACAGAGGCTACAATAGAGTAGCAAGATCCTTTATACACATAACTATATGAAAGTAACAAGCTTCGTAATACAAGGAGGATTCAGTACAGTAGCGAGTTTTGTTATACACTGCGACTATGGGAATGTAAGAACTACGCAGAGAACGTGTAACAATAAAAAGGTCGAAAGGTCCTAGTCGTTATCAACTTTAAAATGAACACTCTATCTTTGATGATACTCATAAAACGATCTTAATATATTCAACTCGATATTATATCATGTGCATATACCAAGTACATGAAGAAAGGTTTCTCCGTGCCCATCCACAAAGAAAATGTAAACATCACAACAGATTCCAATAGCTATTGGTCGCCAATATCATTGTTGACATTGTGGTACAAATTATTTGAGAAAAGTGTGCAAAGAAAATTTACTAACTTCTTCGTGATAACGATAACCATATTACCTAATCCACAACAGCAAGGCTTCAAAATAATCTAATCTGTCTAAAGGCATCTTATAATTTTCAAGAGGTCATTAATCATAATCGACCGTGGTAGTCCTTTCTTGATACTCAAAAGGCCTTTGACGCCGTTTTGAACTCAGCTCTACTCTGGACGCTATATAATACAATAATTCGGTGGAAACTCTGGAGAATAATCGGAAATACATATCTAAGTGTATACATAGTGCATTTGTAGTTAACAAATATTATTATAGACGGACTGATAACAAGCGATGAGTTTGGGGTGGCTGTCCTTCTGTTTGTATCTTTGTATCTGGTATGTGTAGACAATTGCCACAACACTAAATAGAAAGAAAACCAGAGTGTATAATTGGAACTTTTAGAGCGCTGCTGTCCTACGCTTGCATTTGGCCTCGCCCGCCTATCAAATTCTCCAGACAGCATAGCTAAGTTGTTAGAATAGAGATTATTCTAGAATATTCTAAGCACTGGAACTTCATTTAATATGTTGTTATCATTAGCAACAGAAAAAAATTATAATTATAAGTCGTCCCTTACACTTGGTGAACAAATAAGTTTTGAACTGACTATGGTATTCATCTAGGAATAACACATGATGGGACATGTTATTCCATTAGCCGAACCTGAAGTACCTAATGAATATACATGTAGCAATTCAATTCTTAATGACTCACCCTCGCTTGAAGGCTCACAAATACAAATGGGAACCAGTTATGTAATTCTTGTTTTGTTAGAGTTAATAGCAACATTACTGGGACCACTTGTACATTTTCTACAAGTAATGATGTGAATTGTTTTCTTATCATATGATGTTAATAATACAACTATTATCTACAAAACATTTGATATGAATAGGAAAGGTGTAAGGATAGTAAATTTAAATATTCACTATCTTACACCTAAACGTGATCAAATTAAGTTAATGTTGCCTTGGATCGAACGGGTTGCCAGTGGAGTTTACAGCGTAGAGTGAGGTGTGCTCAGTTCTTCGTATTCTAAGGATGATCCGAACAGCTGTGTTTCGAATGAGTTTCAAGTTTCTGAAGTAGTTACTGACACGAATCCGATAGGAGTCAATTACGATAGACCAGTCTTGAAAGTACTGAGGAACACATATGTGTTTTAATGGCAACAACTGAAAGAAAACTGCGAATGGAGCTAGTACGTCTTAGCTCCAGATATGCAACCTTGCGTATCTTAATGACATGTTGGTGTAATGAGTACTGTGGAGGGTGACAGTTATGTTTTATATTGGCTGTTAATTTAATGGTGGTATTGCTGATACTATTTGTTTGAGGTAAAGGATGTGAATAAGAATGTCGTCACGTGGTGATCAGGATGGCTTCCGAAATCCATACCCATGTTATATGAAACAACAAGAATGCAAGCATAACCCTCCTTCTTTTTTTCGAGGATCAAATTCGAAAAACCGTTGTGTAACAGGTCTCTCTCAATAAAATGTTCATGAAACAGAGCAGCAAACTGTGCGTAATCAATAAATGAGAGACGGACACAATCCCTTGTTTAATAGTTTTATGTGTACGTTGTTGGAAGAAAAGAAATTATGCCTCAAATTAACTTCCAAAACATTGATTAGGACCGATTCTAGGATAGAATATCGGCATGAAACTAAACATTAAAGATCCAGCATAACATGTATGGCAGTTATAATGCTTTGACCTTTGTCAAAATATCCAGATATGATGGACAGCACATTATCTTCTTCACCAGTTGAACTTGTGGTGTCCTAGCGATTTACAGAACGATACACCAATCAGGTTAGAACATGCTTGTACCAATGTGGAGTTCACATCAATAATACCTCTTGAACCAGACATTTCTACGTAATACAATGTAAGAATCGTGATAAACGTTCCATGTCCACGAGTAAACAAGATTATTACACACCTCAGATGATGTTAGACAGATAACAACACAACTAATTATACAATGATGTAAAATATCCCAAGAAATGTTTTTATCTATGTCTAAACTACACTTTAAACGTTTGAAATTGAAATAATAGACCAACACAGTCACAAACAATCAAATGCATAGACAACCATACAAACACAAGAATGCATGCACATCGATTCAAACATTGAACAAATCGGTATGCTTGCATCATTTTTCATCTCTATAGGCATATGACCGTTCCTACAGGAACAATGGGTGCAAACCAGCAATGTTTGCAAAACTAAGTTCAGCTTGATAATATCAACTTTTAACTATAACGGATAGTAAATATATGGTACATGAAAATGTTTGTTTTCAAGGTGATTTTTGTTTTCAAAGCCTTGGCGAATTTCTAATAATGCTGTCAGCGATCAGTGTTATGTATACATTGTTTGCATAGTTTAAATTAGCGTTACAATGTATAGACTTTTGTCGCTGATACTAACTTTACACTCTTTGAATGTAGCTCCAGATTTAAGTAGATATAATATTGGAGAGATTATTAATTCATCTTAAGTCAGCAAGCGGAACTTGATAAAAAATCATGACATTTTGATCCTATTCTAGACAATACTTTACTCAGGAAACTTGCTGGGGATTCACTAAAATCCAAGAATACTATTTACGTTAGGTTTATATTACGCTTGATATGGAAGAATAGGTAATAGACACAACATTCTTTTAGCTCTGGAAGTCTTCATAATAATAATAACAGAAAGTGGAAATATATTAAAAGAGTTTCGTGTGTTATTTGTGATTGGAACTTGTGTTAAGATCGAGCAAGTATATTTAATAAACGGAACATTGTGGAAACTTTAAGAGCCAACATTTTGTACAGAAAATAATGTTTTAAAATACCACATGCACAAAATACTTTTTCTACCTATAATTTCCTCTCTAAACAATATGACCAAAGTCACAATTACCCGTATGACATTATGAATGGGTTAAAGTGTTAGTCATCTTGTCCCAATGCTAACATAATATTCAGCATTGCCCCTAAGAGCATTTAATTTTTACATTATTTGCATTATTTATGAGTATTGCTCTTATCAAATATGGAATATAATAATAGGAACTAGTAACAACAGATAACATTCTTCAGACGTCGTATAATAATAACATAATTATGTTTAGGAAAGAAGAAAAAAGAAGAATCGTTAGTATCATTATTCTGATTTAGGACCAATTTTATCTATCATCATCATAAGGATAATGACAATGATTACCATAATAATAATCAGCAGCAGAAGCAGCAATATTGCTTCTAATGATGATGATGATCTCATGCAATTATTATCATACTTTTTGATTTATAATAATAATAATAATAATAATAATAATAATAATAATAATAATAATAAAAACACTAATGAATAATATTTAAATTATAAATCTATTTTGGAACAATGCTCCATCAATGCATGGGAGAACTAATGAATGAATGAATAAATTTGTAGACATTTTTTTATGTTAGCTTAAATCATGTTAAGCATTTGTTCATATTCTTCTTTCTTTATGTACATATGACTCTGCTACAAAACAAGAGGTCGCGAGTTGGAAACTCGCGGTATTCCAGTTTTTTGTTCTACCTTTTTGCTGAAACTTTCTTTTAAGCTCGCACATCCCGATGTTGGGTTTAATTTGTTTGTTTTGGAGGTGGATTTTTTGGCTTTTTTTATTTTTATGTTGAAACTTTTATTTATGACTCCATTCTTAGGACGGGCAATGAAGCTCATTCGCCAAATATTGTCCTTCATTTTAAATACAATAGGAGAATCTGAAATTGTTTTAGGTGCATCATTAGTAGATTTAATGTTTATATACATGGCGTTGAGAACACAATTATCTTGGATGTGCTAATGTACAAACAGTATTGATGCATTAAGATGATTCAAAACCAGAGTGTCTTTGAACGAATTCCCGATATTCTCAACGTAGTGTTTTAGTATAAAACGTTAATGAACACATAGCAACTGACTTGACTTAAGACAAAGTAGAATGCACAGGATATGTCATTTTAAATGAAACATACAATCAAATTGCAAATATGTTCTTTTCTATAGATTCTAAAAAAGGTTAGGCTTTGAACTCAAATTGAAGTATTCATCTTGTATAATATGATAAAAGACAAGTTGGCCACACCTCTACCCTTAATCATATGACAAAGGTGAAGCATGAAATATGCACAACAGAGATCATTTAGTCCACATGTCAATGGAAATTCCCTCCCTAGTACGTGTTGAACAAATTTTTCGCCCGCTATATTATGAACATATGCAACAAAGTAGAATATAAAAACCTATATAATACATGGAATATATAGGAATATGAATGGATGTTTCATCCGCATAAAGTGAACAAAAAAACTTGCTCACACGAAATATATAACATAAGGGATTTGCAATAGACTACGGCATTAAGAGAGATTCTGCTGACAGGAATCCAAACTGTTAATGGTACACCTGCAATCAAATTAGCTATCAATAGCTAACAAATATAAATAAATTATGAAATTATTAAGACGAATTAGCACAATATAGTGAATTATATTGTATATTTTAATTTTTAAAATATTTTGTGTCATCTATTTTCTCCAACTTTAAAACGGAAAATAAGTATTCAATAGAACTATATTTGGTCAAAATTATTGCAATAAACTATTCGAGAATACACAGTAGGTAACTGAACGCGTAAATAAGGAAAACCGCCATCGGATTTTCCCTCTTATCTCCTATCATTATATATATATATATATATATATATATATATATATATATATATATATATATATATATATATATATATATATATATATATATATATATATATATATATATTAGCTGATATTTGCTGCTTTTGTTTCTTCCCAATTAGTCAGCGAGTCAAAAGTATAAACAAAGTTATGTTCTACTAATTTTAATTCATATCTCCTGTAAGTGGAGATTATATATATCTGCATTTGAATGATATCATCTCAACCTAATGTTGTCCCAGTTGGACAGATCTGTGCTTTGCATATTTTCTGCTCCTGTCTTTAGTTTAGATTCTAATACGATTGCTCTTTTCAATTTTGTTTTTAAATTGTTTTCATCCCAAGTTGTAACCACAAACTTATTTTACGCTTGTACAGCAATGGAAATTTGCCCCATTCTAGAATGATGACACGAATAACACCGAATTGAGTTTTATTCAAGGTACTTACTGCAGCTGGTCATTGTGGACAACTCTGACTTTTCAATTCCATTTGCACCAAAAGTTGAGAATTAGATGTTAATAAATTGTACCGGAGAAACTGAGTTTTAAATTTTGCGAATAATTCTCTACTAAATGAAATACAAATTTGTTGATTAAAATGTTTCTCCTGATATTTGGTGTTTAATGGTTGCGCATTCAAGATCGGTGTGTGTATTTTGTTTCCAGTTGAGTCCTCTGCTTTCGTTCCTACAGTACATATTACCCATCAAATCCTAAGAAACGCAACTAGAGGTGATTATCAGAACATGATCAATCGGGGAAATTAAAGTTAAGTTCGTCATGACTTGACTGTTTGAAAAGGAACATATTTTGTGTATGTGGCAGAGCTGAGATAATATCAGTGGATTCAAGTATGTAAATTGTTCTTTTCTAGAAAGGAAGAAAATGTTTTATAGAACAAAATATAACTCGAAAAACAAAACTATACTACATGTAATGGTTTCTGAAGAATGGGACAGATCAAATCATCATCTTTGCACTGCATTTTCTTCATTGTGTGATTCAACATTTGGAAAATATTTTACGACCTATAAATTGCAATTTAGCCCATATATACAATAAAACAAAACCAATGATTGCAATCTTCACTGCTAAGCAACAGAACTGGGTTGCGGATAAGAGTTGTGACGACTACTTCTGACCCCTATTACCTTCCACCCCCACCATACAAATAAAACATCAAACGTTATTTTCTGCAGTAGTAAGTAATAAAATACCAATTACAAAACTATACCTTAATGACCTAATCCTATATTGTGAGAATATATGTGGCTATATGGTGAAAAAGACAATAGTTTTTTAAGATTTAACTCTGAAGCAATATCACTATCTCTTCGTTATGCTTCAGGAAAGTACCATATGCACTATTCGTGTTGCACATCTTTACCAAATAATTACACGGAGTGTGTGTGTGTGTGTGTGTGTGTGTGTGTGTGTGTGTGTGTGTGTGTGTGTGATTTAGATGTTTAACGTAGCTTTAACAATTTTTCAGTCATATCGCTACGATGTCTGCAGTGTGCCAGATTATAGTGATGCCTAGCACTGGGGCATCATGCCGCAGACATGTAGCATGATGTCCCACCCAGTCACATTATTCTGACACCAGGCCGACCAGTCCTAACACTAACCTCTTAATGCTGAGAGCCAAGCGAGGCAGCTGTTAGCACCATTTTTGTAAGTCTTTGGTATGATTCGGCCGGGGATCGAACTCACGACCTCCCACATCCGAGGCTAGCGCTCTAACCAATAGGCCACCAGAGCGGTGATTACACCAAGTAACAGAAGGCACCTCATTCTGCTAAACTCACACATATATTACACATTTTTATACACTTTATATTATGGTAATTTATCTCCTCACTCAGTGTCCGCTCCTATGGTGGCTCAAAACTAAAACGCGCTGTCCACAATTAGACATTTACCCCAATTATATTGCAAGGTTTCAAACCACAATCACGAAAAGAGTAGGGATATTGTTACACAACTTTCAAAACTCACAGAATGTTATATGCATTGACACTAATGCAACAGAAATATTCAATTTTATGCTAATTCAAATTCAAACGCCGTTTTGTAAATCGAATAACTTAATTGTATGTCAGTATGCCGTACTCTCAAACAACATATGATGAGTCGCGGTATCTACACAACGTACACACGAACAGGGCCAGGCAATATAACATAATCAGCTCCTTTTATATTAAAGCGCGTGGATAAAGACGAGCTAAAGTTTTCAGTGTAATTGGTTCACTTTGTGTGTGTGTGTGTGTGTGTGTGTGTGTGTGTGTGTGTGTGTGTGTGTGTGTGTGCATGTGTGTGTGATTTAGATTTTTATCGTAGCTTTAACAAATTTTCAGTTATATCGCTATGATTTCTGCAGTGTGATAGTTTATAGTGATGTCTAGCACTGGGGCATCATGCTGCAGACACGTAGCATGATGTCCCACCCAGTCACATTATCCTGACACTAGGCGAACCAGTCCTAACACTAACCTCTTAATGCTGGACGCCTAGCGAGGCAGATTAACGTTAGTACCATTTTTATAAGTCTTTGGTATGACTCGACCGGGGTCCGAACCCACGACCTCCCGCAACCCAGGCGGACGCTCTAACCACTAGGCCATCGAAGCGGTCTCACTTTTTGCAAAAAAAAAATATGTCATAACATAACATCTACAACTGTCTTAAATACCTATACTATGATATATTCTAGGCATAGAACTTAACATTAAGTACCGGACATAAGCCGTGTGCCGCATAGAGCACTTTGACATTGGTCAAATATTCTGATTGTTGGACAACGCTTCATCTTCACTGGCATGGACGGTTACGAATTCACCTTGTTGCTATAAATATGATTTGATGTCATTTTCCAAGAAGACCTTGCATTGCCATTTTGCTTTTGGAGAAAAAAAAAACATGATGCTTACTCTGAATTATGTCTTATTCTATGTGAACTATGTTGCTCTGCTCATATCAAATTGTATAACAAAACACTCAAAGACAAAATATGAACCATACTTAGTAGATAAAACATACAAAGACTTGTTTAAAGTCTTTAAGTCGAGATTATTGTTTTATCGGAGTTGATACTTCGGTTATTGTTTGTTAAAAAAACAACAAACAAAAACAAACAGATAATAAAACATCCATTCAAAAGTAACCTACGTGTATTGTAGAAATTTGCATCTTTTATATCCATTGCAGATTTCAGTCAAATTATAATGTCCATTTTGCGTGATTCTATGTTCCTTTATTATCTTGTTATTCTCATTAGTGTGAACATTTGCTGCTAAGACTTACGTCAATTGACCATATCAAGGTCAAAATAAATAAACATCTGGTCCGAAGACAAGTGGGGTGAAAATAGGGCATTATATGAGTTATGCAGATCTGAAGCAGCGCGTAATGACATGTTTGCAAATAGACCTTAAGGACTGCGGACAAATTTTGTAACATGGCAGCTAAGCTAAGTTTCAATATTGAGCGTTAAATGAAGGCGATTTTCCTGGGATGAACTTACAGCCTAATAAAATGTCAATGCTATACAACTGAAAGAGTGCTTACAATGGCATGTCCCAATAAGTAACATTCGAAGTAAATTTGCACTCTTCATTCCATGATATTACCTATCGTCACATAATACTTATAAAATGGTCACTGTATTGGAGTGCAACGAACGTTTTATATTATAAAACAGCGACATTAATTGGAGTTGTTTGTCTACAATTATATGATAAACAAACTGTTGACACTGATATTTACAGAATTGGTATTAAGATGGCAGGGTCACCAATGCAGATCGTAATATTGCTCTCTAAAATCTTACTAATTTTGTATAACAAAATGCATAGTGTTCATCGTGGAACAATAGTAAATCATTATTGGAACAGAAGCTACAAAACAATCTCTGAAGCGATGTCACCTTCATATATACATGTCTTAATATTACGTTAATGGCAAGAAATTTAAATATAGAAAGTCCAGTGGAATCTCCAAATGTTATCCGGTGTATAAATGTTTCGCAACATTCCAGAATGATTTAAAATAGATATACTTAATTGACTGGTTTAACATTTCATGCCACTTTTGACACATACAATATTCTAATGTCTGAAAACATAATGCATGAAAGTCTTAAAAATGCCATATTTTTTATTCTTAAAGAGCCAATAATTTTTCAGCGATTTCTTCACCATGATTGTATCAATGTATTTATATATTTATTTATAAATGTGTTCCTTCAGATGTTCCAATGACGTAACAACCTCGGTCATTTAGTTTTCAACTTGAACTGTCTTATGATTAAATGAAACAAAAGGAAAAGGACGAAAAAGCAGAGGAAGATGCGTATAACTTGGTAATTAAAGACTGAGTATAACTGACACTAAAGAATTAGCACACAACAATGAAATAATAAATGAATGCAAAAAAGAGTGAAAAGAGAAGTATTGCAAATTATAAAAATGTACACACATGAACGAAATTAACCATGGGTATAATAAAGAACCATAACAGTTAAAAACAAAATGACATTATAATTTTACTGAAACCTGGAATGGAATTACAAGATACAAATTGCCACAATAAGTGTCGATTACTATTGAATCTGGTTTTAATTACTGTTTTATGAGACCAAACATTAAAAAAAAAGTTTCAATTATTTATCTGATATATCACTGACCTTCCCAAATTGGTGGACATAAAGACTGTAAAACAAGTCTTTGTTTGCTGTATCTACTAAATCTGGTTAATATTTTATATTTCAATGTTATTTGTTAGACATTGATATGAACAGAGCAACATAGTTCACAGAGCATGAGACATAATTCATCACAAGCATTATCTCGTGCACACTCCGATTTTGTCCTGTTTGTCCTAAAGCAATATATAGGTAAAAAGTCTTTTGGGTAAAAGGTATCAGCTTTTATGTATATGGACATTGTGAGTTCGCTATCTGCCCTATTGTAAATGTTATATGATAGCCAACATTCACAATATTGTGACTGTTAGTCTTATTTGAAGTGGGCAAGAGATGGATCTAAAATAATCTTTTAGAAGGATTGTAATTAGAAAATAGGGTGTTTAGTTTTTCTTGCAATCTTGTACTGAATTTACACTGCATTTATTCGGATAAGCAGCAGTCTATTTCAAAGAAATGAATATATTTAATAGATTTTGATTGAAATGATCGATTTTGGCCTCAATTCAGGTCTGCATTATGCAAGCTGTTTCTGTCTTTAAACTGTTTGCTAATTTTGGAAAATGCCGTCTTTGTAATAGACTCCATAGTATCAGCCTGATCATATTGACAAAATGGCAGAAGATAGAAGGTTAGCCATGCCGAAGTAACCCATTTGAATTATTAATAGTGTCTGAGTGTGATTTGGATTTCTTAACGTAGCTTTAACAATTTTTCTGTCATATCGCTACGATGTCTTAATTGTGGCAGTTTATAGTAATATCTAGCACAGGGGCATCATGCCCCAGACATGTAGCATATAGTCCCACCCAGTTACATTATCCTGACAACAGGCTGACCAGTCCTAACACTAACGTCTTAATGTTGACCTCTCGCATCCGAAGCGGACACTCAAACCACTTAGGCCCTCGGAGCGGCCTGAATTATTAACAGTAATATAAGTGTGAAGACAAATAAACTCTCTTATTATTATTTCACGCACGAATCAACATATGTCTTATGTATACTAAACATATACATGTGAATTCCAGAACCGGTTCATCCCTGCCTGTAGTGAATGTGTATGGGAATCTTTATTATCAACTGAAATTGTTACTAAATTAAATACAACTCCACGCCCAAGTATGAAAGCTTATGGATAAATATATGTTATATATTGGATGTTAGAGCACAAAAATTACTAAGTATACCCCAGCAACATTATTCTATATCAAAGAATGCGGGAATGGTTGTTACAAAATAGCACGTTAATCATTGGGGGCGTGATAATGTCAGGTTTGCAGAAGGATCTGTTGTCCTTCTCAAGGTCAGGGTCAAATAGATAAACATCTGCTCCTAAGGCAAGTGGGGTTAAAACTGTAAATAGTAAATAACAACCATCTTTCACTATCTTATGACACTGTTAGTCTTCGTCGCATTACGCTAGAGATAGATTCTGTATTCTTCTTGAAGGATTCGATTTGGAAAGCTAATGTGTTTAATATGACCACCGACTTTCTTTTAGCATTTTAAGGTAGGTTGGTCCGATTTATCGACCTGGTTGAGCATCGGTCCCTTTCAGATAAGTGGCCATTTTATTAATTACAATTTATATTATGTATTTCGTTTGAAATCCATTTCTGTACGATCCTCTCTATTTCACAGATTACACCCTTTGAAAAAGTATAAGGTTTCTCAGCATATCATGTGGACAAATTAACTGATTATTATTTCTCGATCATCAACCGGTAAGAATAATAACTGATCAGAAACATTTATCTTATGACAACGCTACTTTAAAATGCACTCTGTTAAAGGTGATATGATCTCAGTTACACCGAAGAACAGTTGCTAATTTATTTAAAAAATATCCCTGCTTACAAAGCAAACAGGAATACATTTTCAAAAGTATGTGATTAGGCGGAACGTGTTTAGTGCTAAATAGAGAGCGAATTACTAACTGAAACATAAAGACAATAGTTTTACATTCAACAGGCTGTGATTATGTTTCACATTATTTGTTATGACCTATATAGTAATATCGAACTGATATGTTAATAATTTCGTTGGAAGCCTGTGCTCAAAACAAAACTTTGAAATTTAAAAAAAACAACGTTATTTTCAGCATTTCTCGATTCTTAACATTCATCGGAATCGGCACATTTTCGTTTTTAGTTTTCTCACCATGGGAGGATAAGACCGGAACATTTACAAGTAATTTGCTAGTTATCAAAGTTTTTGCAGCTATAAAATAAGAAGAAGTAATATTAAAATTTAAAACTGATATGTAGAAAATAATCTGTAAATTCTTTGCATGTTTCAATCTAACTATTTTGTATGTTTGAAGTAAAATAAATACAGAATGTTTCAATTCAATTTGCAGAACATATTGCATTTTGTTCAGGAAGCCTGACGTTATTTTGGAACATGTAAGTATTTAGAATTGTATGTATGTACGTACATATGTACGTATCTATGTATGTATGTATGTATGTATGTATGTATGCATGTAATTATGGGTTACTGCATTTGTATGGGAAAATATGAATGAGTTTTTCGGATGGCTATACTGCACGACCTTGGGAGTGCAGTATATCCATCCGATTAAAACGAGTTCATATTTTCCCATACAAATGCAGTAACCTTTTTATTATATGCTCATTTTCTTATTCTACCCAAGGCTTAAATATATAAATAAAAATACACTACAAGAAACAAAGTAACTGAATGTATGCCGTATTCCAAACTAAATACACAAGCGTAGATGCATCCTTACACAACAACATTATCAATGCGCACGTAACTCCGCCCAGATAAATTTGAAGTTGGTCGCGCGCTAGACGTAAGTTTCGAAAGAAAATGGCGTTTGGTCTACTTAAAATTAAAATTTGGAGTCATATTTTGAATGAATGCGCATTGCAACAACTTTTACATTTGATCTGGAATGAATACGTTCTGGTATTTTTGCACGAGACCTTAGCATACCTCCTCTCATGAGTTTTCTTTCTATTATCTTCTTTTCTTTGCTTTATTTTACTTCTCCCATTATTTTTTTAGTCATAACATTATGCTCAGGTGACCTTAAACTGTTTAAAATGCGGTTTTCATATTTCATTCATGAATAACATTCTCCAACTTATTTAATTTGATCCCTAAGGAAATTAAGAACACTTATTAAAATTATAATTTTGGTCATTATTCTTTCATTCGGCCTATCCAGGGAACATATTCATTTTAACTGTCTTTTTATAACATAGTAATTGACTTTGGTCTGCGAAGTACGATTCAGTTCCCTTGGTAATAATTGTACATTTTCACAATTTGTAAATAGGATGAAATGTTTCATGTGCTTTGTAATAGTCTATTCATTTCCTCCATTACATTCCCACAATACAACACAAACATAAAAGAACACATGATATTCAAAAGGAAAATGCCACACCGGGTACATATTTTTTGATCTGATAAAGTTCTCACTTGCAACATTAGCATTAGTGCTGGGAGTGCTAAGGAATTCGTTGTACAGGCGAAATGTCAAATTGAGCATAATTTGTATTGATTAGCAACATTACACTCTCTAAAGATGGAACATTTAGAAGAAGTACATGACAGTCGCCCTAAAGAACTTTCGTCGCTGTTACACTGCATATTAAAGTCGTCATCGCCAAGCAAATGTTTGCAAAAGTTTAGTTTAACAAATAGGATCATAAAAATGTCACAGACCATACTTCTCGGGAAGCTGTTGACATTGAAATGAAAAATAATTTGTAATCTTACCTGCATCCTCCATGATTAAATACTTACCATACAACTTAATGAGAAATCGGAATGATTGTCAACTAAATCTTCCCACGTGCCTGATAAAAGTGTGATATTTCTCAGTGCATTATAACTGTTTACAAATTTAACCAAAACAAAGAAAAACAAATGCATGTAACATTTGTGACCGGTTTTGCTTTATTACATTTTTGGTTATTAATGTACGAGGTTGAAATGTAGGATTTCCAGACTATCAAATCTGAAATAAAAAATTACTCTATGTTCTGCAGTTTAAAATACATTTCCATCCCAAATCCAAAGGGGAAACTCACTGCAATCCAAGCGAAATGAATTTGATATTTCATAACAAGCAACATTTAATCATGCATCTTTCAATTAAAGGAATTTCATATTGTTCAACCTTATGATTCCAAATTATCACAGAGAGAACTGAAACATGTGCAGCTGTATCAAGGCCAGTCCCTCCAGTGACACGTACGGAATTGACCAGACCATCACAACTAGAAAAGTAGAATTTAGCTTAATCGACAGGAAAGCAAATGGAAATGTTTTTCAAGGTTTATTTACATGATGACTCAAACTTTTATTATTAAGAAAATGAGAAAGTGATTTATTTTGTAAATGAAAGACTGAAGGCGTGATACGCTAGCAAGTTCAAATATGGCGGGGCTATGCTATGCCCGCACTAATACTGTTACTGTGTATTGTTGAACCTATAGTTTTGTATTTGCTTTGGAATTTTGGAATAAAGCATAAATTAAATTGCTTTGTTTTTGTAGTGTGTTCTGCTTATTATTCCACCTTAAGTAGAAAAGTAAAATGATTATATAATAAAAAGGTATTGTTCAGAAAAGAAAACTCGTTCATATTTTCCCATACAAATGCTGTAACCTATAAATACAATTCCATGATTTTATGTAATATGCAATTTCCTCATGCCATCCTCTGTTTTTCACTTTTCCAATATTGTTTTCTTCAGATTCGACCATGAGAGTAACCGTGGTGGACATCATTGGCCTCTTGGTTCTAGTATTTATAGGGTGTCTGGAACATTTATGTAAATATGATAATACAAGTTTTCTTTCTTACATTTTCCAAAACAATTAAAAAATATAAATATAAACAAACAATCAAAGTACTTAATGACTTAAGGAAACTTAAAATACATATTTATAGGAAACAGATTTGTATAAAGTTGATATAAACATATAGTTTTAAGATGTATTATTTTCGATACGTTTCACCAACTTCGATAATATTTCATAAAAGTTCTTATCATTCGGTCATTGTTCACATGCTAAAGTGCTTTCAACAACAATATTGAAAAAACACGACGGATATTTCAGCACAAAATATTAATTTAAGTGTTCTCACTATAGTCAGAATAAACTCGGCATTTGATTTCAAGATCCTTTAGCCCGATGTCTGTGCTTGGTTACTTCCTTCTGCTTCTGCATGGGAGAATCCACTGGGGTTGCATTGTCTATAATTGCTATAAGTCAATGCTCTATCTTTATTCACCATTATGTTTCTAGCTTTTCGTGTTGTATTTTGTTTTTCTCGCCATCAACTGTTCTTCTATGTCACTATTTAAATCTCTAAGCTGAAGTCATCTCCATGTGTCCTTATTGACAGAATGTGACGTTTCTCGTACACAATGTCCTTACATTATCATTTCTCATCATTCCGATCTTTTGTATTGGAAAACTGTGTTGACACTCATTTGCTCCGTCAATCTTTTAGAAGGCTTTTTAACTTAAACAGATCACTTATTGTTCTCTCTCTCTCTCTCTCTCTCTCTCTCTCTCTCTCTCTCTCTCTCTCTCTCTCTCTCTCTCTCTCTCTCTCTCTGGTTCTTCAAGGGTTTCGTTATTTCTTTATTTTCGGTTTCTAGTATTTGGTTTCTTTTCATCACTTGATCTGTCTGTCCGACCATTGATATAAATTACAGCTCTTTTCAAATGACCGAATACATTCATAAGCCCATCATCCAGCAACCCAGCATTTTAAATTTCTCTCGTACATATCTAGTATTGTTATCTTTTATATATAGTTTTAATATCATTATAGGCTTGTGGAAAAACTTGATATAAATGTAAGCGTCAAAAGAATATTAACCAATTTACTACATTCGTAATATTACAACATAGAACCGAAAGGTTATTTATTATTTTGGCCACTTTCTACAGCTCATGCTCAAGATAATGGACAACAGATCCTCGCATATACCCTCGCACAAGATTCTCAATTTACACTTGCTGACGGTTCAACACTTGGTTTCAGTAAGGTAATTTCCCGTATATCTTTGACTTGCAGTTTCCACACACAACTTACAACATGTGTCATACTGAATTATTTAACAAATCGAAATGTTTATATGCTTATACGTCTGTCTCTATAAACATATTCTAACTTCGTCAGAAACAAAATTACTTTTAGCGACTTTAAGTAAATGATGCCAGCGTTAAGTTATGTCAATAACTATTAGTTTATGCTTTGATATCTATCACCTGAGTGTAATTTCTATTTAGTCGTTGGTTTGCATTGATCATTCTTCCAAAAGATTGATGGGGTTAACAATTTGAATACTTATCCTTGGCATCATAGTTTAAACATCACGAATATCTGCACATTAATTCATTGTTTTGCTCATGCAAAGTCCTTCCTGTCGAATTTATTTAAAATGAGTATCTTCAATTGATGCAAAGTTTAGATTGTGTTGATTCTAAGTTATCTTCCTATTAACTTCATTTGTTTGTTTTTTTTATAAATAATTTTATGAACTGCACGTTTAGTGAAGTTCAGCTTGATTTGATTGGAAAAATGACCTCCGGAAATAAACTAAGATATTCTTCAGAGAGTAAACGAAGGAACAACAGATATGATCCAACTTTAAGTATGAACATAACTTAGATCAAAAAGCAAGCTGATTTTGCAATATATCTATTTAAAATGTATTGTATGCACAAGTTTGTATTTCTATTTATTATTCCAGCTTACAATTCTATAATTTGTTGTACTATTATTTGCAAAAAAAACAATTTTTCGGATCGAAAAAGAATACCTCCCAAACATAATTTTCAACATTGACATTTATAGACACATATATGTTTCACTAAAAATAATACATACATGATAACGGCCACCGCATTAAAACTTAAGGAAAATTCGAAAACTGGTTTTCAGAATAAAATCACAAACAATCGTGTCTGGGAAATTCTTACATAAATTATATTATTGTATTCAGCGAGATTCATGAAAGTCCAGAGCGAATCCTTGTAGTGTAGTTAGGATCACATACAGTATCTCTATTATATTAGACAAGTACTTTGAATTAGCATATTATTTTGCAAAATAACTCATTGTGGGAAGAAATAAGCGATACCGTTCCACAAGACAACATTTATGACACTAACTGTTAATCAGATTAACTCAGTTACAATAGAAAGTTAAACACAATCTAATAGACATTAGATAAAAATTAAAATGTTTAACACTGACTGGAGGAGAATGTTTTATGCTAACCAAGAAAATACCTAAAAGTATTATATTTCTATTATATTTTTATGTAGGTAATAACACATATGGGTCCAGATACAGACTTCAATTTCCCAGGAGTCTTCACCAGCCCAACTGATGGAATCTACAAGTTTCAGGTGTATTCGACAACTTCGTCGAGCCAGATTTGGCTGGAGCTTTACTAGAATCTAGAGCTTGTCGCATCCCACTTTCGCTCGTCATACAACGACTGGGCTAGCAACGGAAATGCTGTGATACTGTTTCTGAACCAAGGAGACGAGATTTTAGTACAATCGAATTCTCAGGCTGATGTCGCATTGTACGGTAGTTCAGATATGACCTTTAATACTTTTTCCGGTGTTAGATTGGTATCAGGTAAGATGCATAGGCATCTTGGTATTGAACGCGTCTCACAAAATTGCTTCGTTTCTAAGATGTCTGAATATTGTATGAGATCCAAACCAAATATTACCACCAAGCCTAAAATCAGTAAACGTAGCATGTTAGACTCGATAAATATCAAAGAAGATTCTATTCTCAACATGCGCAAATTAGGTTTTCAAATTTGTAAGGAGTCTAAAGCAAAACTAGTAGCAAATTCTAAATTCTAATAGATCAGTCTGTATGCAACCCACCCCTGTTTTATCATATTGAATTATCTTAATCTTAAATTGTATTTCGTAGAACCACCATTCCCCAGTTTTACTCAACTTTGCAAACTTTGTTCATCCAGTTTAATATTCTGGAATATATTTACCACTGAGTGCATAGGAATAACAATATCTTGTAAAGAACATTCAGCATGTATCGGGTACTAAAATATGGTACTTTATTTTTATTTGTAATAAAACGGTCTTTCCTTATACCAGTGATAAACGATTTGAAAATTCATCGACTCTATTTTCAAGATTAATACATGTATTGACTTTCAAAACTTGAAAGTGCCTTTCCCTCCTTGTCACTGATTCTTTCTCTCTCACAAACATATATTTTTTTTTCTGAACCGTCATAACCAAGATAACGCAAATTCCTAATATGAGAAATTTTAAATTTTAGTGAATTGAGGACGGACGTTTAAAGTTTTGTCTCTTAAATCACATTTATTTTTTTAACAGCGCATGTTATTGACACGGCCGTTGCATTCTCGGTGACCTTGACCTCACATAAGACTTTTCTCCTGGGATATACCATCCTTTACGACAAATTTCTACTCAATCAAGGCAGCGGGTACAACACCGACACCGGAGTTTTCACAGCGCCATTTGCTGGCATCTATATTTTCCACTTCTTTTCTCTGGCACAGACAAATGAATACATATGGCAAGACTTGTACCATAACAGCGAATATATTTGCTCTCTGTCTGGACAAAGCATGAATAATTGGGCAGGAGCTGGGAACACAGCCATCTTGTACTTGAGATATGGTGATACTGTACAGGTAAAAGCCAAACGGACAAATAAATTGTTTGGGGAAGCGAGTCAAATTTACAGCACATTTTCCAGGATAATTATAGCCCCTGAGCCTCTTGTATCTACAGGTATGTACGTGCCTTTCTATTTCAATATAAATGTTTCTTGCACATGCTTTAATCCCCATGTTTTCTGACAATAATGAGATTCTATGCATTCATGTTAATGTTCTCAATTGTTCCCCACCGACTGAAACAGAGAGGAATGTCGAATTTGAGAGTAACCACTTCTTTACTGCCGATTGATATCTTAGGATTTCAAAACTTTATTGGTTGTCTTGACTCAAGGATAATAATAAAGTGTTAAACTCAAGGTGCATGGGGGAGTTCGATTATGAGTATGGTAATATGTTGTGTACAAGTTGTGGCAATAAGTAAGATGACTTTGTGGAGAAGGTTAATGCAGTAATTCCAGGATATAATAATTGGGTGTATAGTGTGGATGAAATATGTATTCCTTTCCGTATTTGACCCAAGTTTGTACTATAAAACTTAAACAAAACATATTGTTTTCTAGAAATGGCCTTTAAACTATTTATCACTTTTATTTTCCACTTAGGAAGCAAAAGCGCCATTGCATTTTCTGCCGGGCTGACGAGAAGTGTCACAGTACCTGCAAACTCGATGGTTGTGTTTAACCGAACTTTTATAAATCTGCAGCACGCATTCGACCAACGCATGGGAAATATTACTGCGCCGGTAGAAGGATTGTACGAATTCAATGTACACGCACAAGCGCAGTCAAATCATCGTCCGTGGCTTGACCTTTATCGTAATTCTTAGTACGTATGAATACCCTTTCAATAGCATCATTATGTAATTAATAATAATAATAATAATAATAATAATAATAATAATAATAATTATTATTATTATTATTATTATTATTATTATTATTATTATTATTGCAATGACGAAGATTTTGCTGAGAATGAAAATGGCGATAATGATGTCATGGATAATACCGAAAATAATAGTTTATATAAATCAATTTGGTTAATTACCAAAATTGCACCTGTATTTACTACATTGATAATCATACGTTTTGTAATCATGATCTAAACAATTTCAACGTTATTTCTCTAAAACATCAAAAGAGATAATAGGATATTTACTTAAAATACGGTTTCCGTAAGAGCAAGAAGTTTGTAAAGTTCCTTGAAAAGGAACTCCTTTAAGAACATTGTTAATATAAACCATATTTGTAAGTTCACCACTGAACCTTAAGGTCAACGTTATCAAAATATTGATATTCTATAAATTTGTTCATAATTATTATTAACATTTTCAGAATTTTCTAAACTTTGTCATGTAGTCGTTATTACAGTCGAAATCTTATTTTCCTTTCTTTCGATTCATTTTGAGAAACAAAAAATGTTTTTATTTTTCTATAATATTTTATACAAATATTCTGACCATTTCAGGTTTGTAGTGACCCTTCGCGCTAACATTCCATACCCGTACAACACTCCACACCAAATGCACGGGGGGCCCCGAATGGCCGAGTGGTCTAAAGCGCTGCCCGTTACGGATCACTGCCATCTCACCTCTGTCTGTGTGGGTTCGAGTCTCGGATTCGGCGAATGTGGATACGTGAGAAAGCTTGCCAGTAGCTTCTCGTGGGTCGGTGGTTCCTTCCGGGGATTTCCCGGTTTCTTCCTCCACCATTAATACTGGCCGCCATGTATAGCCTATCGTGTGCTAAATAATGGCGTTAAGCCCTACAACAACAACAACAACAACAACAACAACTAAATACACGGAACAACTGGAAACTCCGTGAGCATCCAGCTTCAAGTCGGAGACTCTGCTTACCTAAGGGCACGTTACAATAATTATTATGAAACTAGCAATGTGTATGGCGCTCACGACCAAGAGTATTGCACATTTTCCGGTTATCTTATCGCACCCACGTACACAGGACTTTCCGTTGTCGGATGAGAATACTGGCCTTTTCACATATTTGTTACCTTGATTATTTGATGCACATTGAGGTTTTAAAGCGTAAACATATATGTGTAGGATGTGATTTTTATTTAGAAGATTAGTCGTTATTAATGAAGCACATGTCCAGCAGATTTTGCAGTCGTACAGATGTCGTATAGATGTATGTGTCTCACTCATATGATTTGCATTTGAAGACGTAGTAATCAATATTTTAACTATTTCATTATTACCATTTCTTGTTTTTCATTATTACCATTTCTTGTTTTTCATTATTACCATTTCTTGTTTTTCATTATTACCATTTCTTGTGTATAAATTCATGAACATGCAACGGACGGATGTGAAAGTTTTATTCTAAGATCTAGCAAGAGGAGAGTGATGATATAGAGTGAAATTAGTATATCTTGAGAAAGAATATTATCGAAAGGGTTTAGAGTATTTTTAATTCATTCCCTACTGAGACTTCATCACGTATCAGCGGCTTACGGCAACAAGGTCGTGCATACACTAACCAACCTCTACGCTCATTTTACCAATTGCTGCAAGCCATGCAGAAATATCCAGCCTCAAGAAGTGTGTGTGAGTGTGGTTTTGGATTTTTAACGAACCTCAACAATCTATCAGTCATATCGCTTCGATGTCTGCAATTTGGCAGTTGTTAGTGATGTCTAGCAATGGGGCATCATGCCAGAGACATTTTAGTATCATGTCTCACCCAGGCACATTATTCTAACACCAGGTTGACCAGTAATAACACAAACCTCTTAATGCTGAGTGCCAAGCAAGGCAGCTGCTAGTACCATTTGTATAAGTCATTGGCATGACTCGGTCAGTGTTCGACCCCGCGACCTCCCGCATCCGTCAGAAAGGGATGGAATAATCCAATTATATCGTATTGAAGTAGAATATAATGTAGGAGTACATTATCTATGGGTAGAAAAAATATTTATTTGATCTTGGAAACTAATTGTGTTAGCTGTACAGGTTTTTAAGAATTCACTCAGCTTTGAAACGTTTCGCTTCGTGCCGAACAACATTCAGAATCTCTTACCAAAATGTAATAATAGTCACGTGTCAAAAGTCTGGATTCTGTACTGTATTGTCAATACTGCCAATATGTTGCATATTGCTTTGATATGACTCAAACTGTTCAATATAACACCCATTCCTAATAATTTATTAAACGTATGTCATGGTTTGTTGTGTCGACAACTCTTTAAGTTCAGCACGATCATTCCAGTATAGAAGCTTTCGAATGCCTGAGCCTTAATTGGATCAAAATGATGTATCAGTCATGTATTAGCAGAATCTGCTCCATTAAAATCCAACTGTATTTCACTTAAATGTTTTGAAGTTAAATACAATGTTTATTTTCTTGGACATGAAACTGCGTATGCTAACATTCCTGGAGTTGTATGCATCAGCCCCACCAGTCGGGCGCTCAGGAGAGTGATTTATTTAGAAGAGATTACATTCTGTTATTTATGCAAATTCGTTTACATCCTATCATGTGTGACCAGTAAATGCCTTAATGCTGATCATTCACTTTAAGTATTCCGTGGAGTTTTATTATTTTATTTCATGTTATATGTCAGGTGAACCCCAGTTGTGAAAAACCTATGTTCATTTGAGTTAAACGGCAGAAAAACTCACACTTCTGTCAATGCTGATCCAAACATTTCCGACTCATTCTGCGAATAAGTATCAACCAATATTTAAAGAATTAATCTTGACTCTATATTCTCATGCCTACATTTTTCTCTTTCTTTCCTTCACTGGTAACATTAGAGGGATTAAAGTGGATATTATGTGGGTGGTAGGTTTGATAAAATAAGAAGGGTAGGAGATAGTAGGGACATTAAAGAGTTGCTAAAAGTCTTACTTTATTTCGAATGGGATCACTGAGTAGTATGAGAGCTAGGGATGATAGTGTTACTTAAAAGATTTAAATTCTATTTTATACTCCCTACAGTACACAACAGAATATAATGCTTATTCAGAAATTTAGTCCTCCAGACTATAATACAAAACACTTTAGATAATAATAATAATAATAATAATAATAATAATAATAATAATAATAATAAAAATAATAATAATAATAATGAGGACTTTGTATAGCGCCTAATCTTTAGAAGCTCTAAGCGCTCTACAACATTTGACAACACTTAAAAAAACATATATAATGATATGATTACAAAAATAAAAACAAACACCACGAAATTAGAAACAGAAAACATGTTGTAATTATTTAAGGTAAGGATACATCTTCAAGTCTGTTCTTGCAGTTGAAATAGGTGAGTTTTGAATGAGATCACTGTGTCTTTGTGTCTAAGTACAGTGGGCAATTCGTTCCACGTTGCTGGGCCCTGGTATGCAAAAGAGCGTTGTCCATATTATTTCATTTTCATAGTGGGAATAATGAGAATACGAGTGTCAGAAGAGGAGCGTAAGCATCTTGCAGGTGTGTACACATGGGTGAGGTCAGATAGGTATGTTGGACTGGAGCCCGTCAGTGAAACATAGCACAGAGAACAAATTTTGTGTTTAATTCTGGATCGTACTGATAGCCATTGTAGGGTACAGAGCAGGGGAGAGGCGTGCTCTGATCGTGGTACTCTAAGAATGATCCGAGAAGCTGTGTTTTGAACTTTTTGAAGTTTATGGAGTAGATATTGAGACGAACCAGACAGAATTGAGTTACAATAGTCCAGTCTTGAAAGTACTAAGGAAAACGCAAGTGTTTTAGTGGCATCAACTGAAAGATACTTGCTAATGGAGCTGATGCGTCGCAGCTCAAGATATGCAGCCTTGCATATGTTCATGACATGTTGGTGCAATGAGAGAGTACTGTCAAGAGTAACACCTAGGTTTCGTACTGACTGTGTGAATTTAATGTTGGTGTTGCTGATATTTATTGTCTGAGGTAAAGGATGTGAATGAGAAAGTCTTAGTTCAGTTTTATCATCATTCATCTGCAGCTTGTTACATGTCATTCATGATTTCACATCGGAAATGCACCTCTCTATGCCTTGGATGGTAGCTTCAACTTCAGCTGGATGGCTAGATTTGTATATTTGGGTGTCATCAGTATACAATTGGTGAGACACTGAATGATGATCTATGACACTTGAGAGTGGCTGAGTGTATAGAATGAAGAGAACAGGTCCAAGAACAGACCCCTGTGGAACACCACAGCATAGTTCAACTGGGCTGGAGTGTTTTCCATTTGCGGACACAATCTGTGTCCTGTTGACCAAGTAGGACTTGAACCATAGTAAGGCCGTATCATGAATGCCAAATACATGCTGGAGACGGTGAAGTAACATATCATGGTCTATAGTGTCAAATGCTGCAGACAAGTCAAGGAGAGTGAGGACTGTAATCTTTCCGCTATCCAAGGCAGACAGAAGGTCATTGACTACTTTCAGAAGATTAGTTTCAGTACTGTGGCAAGGGCGATATGCAACTGTACATTGCTAAAAAGACTGTTTGAATTCAGATGAGATACAAGTTGGGATAGAACAACTTTTTCTAAGATTTTTTACATGAATGGTAGATTAGAAACTGGGCAGTAGTTCTTTAAATCATTATGGTCGAGTGTTGGTTTCTTCAGCAGAGGCTTTACAATGGCAGTTTTGTAAAATGATGGGAATTCCCCAGATGGGAGAGTGATATTAATAACATCCGTTAGTGAAGTCAATATTGGATCTAAGCACTCTAGCAGCAGTGACGTCGGAATCGGATCAAGTTCACATGACTTTGGCGCACTCTTCATCACGATTGTACGTACTAAATCCATAGACACAGGTTCAAATGCTGCTAACGGTTGCTGCTGAAATTCTGTATCGCAATTGTATGGTGACGACGAGTCAACTCAGATTGTGTTGTCAAGTTTATCTCTGGTGGTTTGTACTTTGTCACGGAAGAAATTTGCAAGCAGGTCCGGAAGGTCGACTAGAGAAAAGGTAGCTGGAAGTGGTGTACATTTGTTCCTTGACATTAGCTTGTTAGTAATCTCAAATAGCTCTTTACAGCTGGAACTTTCTGTGATTTTAGTACTGTAATGGGCTGATTTCGCTGCATGGACTATGTTTGTGACATTCTTCTTAGATACAGCTTAACATACAGTCTTTCATGCTCAGAAATGCCAAATACAATTTTGTATGTGTTGGGATACCTTTTGGGATACCTTTTCTCGTCCTACGTACGCTTAATGCAAGAAAATAAGGTACACATTTCCTGATTGATTTAAGCTTAATAATAAGCAAGAGAATAAAGACAGCGTTGTTAAAAATGCTATTGTTTCTTAGAAGTCAAAGTTATAGTCATGCATTGGAAACAATACACAGGTCAAATAAACCCCATTCTGATTTTGTTATGTAGAAATATAAACCATTCATTTTGAAAGATTCTATATCACTTATTAGCGATTCAGCCAATCTTAATTAAAATATTAAGAACAGAGGAGCTTCTCTGAATCTTTTAATGTCAGGTACGTTGCCTTTGTCTGAGAACTCTTCTTTTTCTGAAAGTGTTCTTGTTTGGGGAGTTGACTTCGGTTTTATTCAAATTCAACTATATTATGTTAATTTAGGATCAGACTTAATTCGAGGACCAGTGGCTATCGGTGTTATGAGTCCTTTGCCCATTGAGGGTGTTTATTTATTGCTATGTAACGCCTTAGCTAGAGGTAAGGTGGTGATTAATCCATTTGTAACTTACAAGCCTTGTTTGAATCAGAAAGTTTGTTAGATTGAAAATGAAATCGGTGAGCGTGGATGATAACCTTTGAATACAACTTCTATATTCAGATGTGTAAATTACCGGACTCAAATTATACGTATCCCATCTAGCAGATATTCTTTTATTTTATTTTAAAGATACTAGAACACACTGGGAAAAGCGCATATGCCATTAAAGTTATCTTATTTAAAAAATAATTTTCTCATGGATTAGTTATGCATGTACATGGGTGACACAAACACTTTTCTCGCTATGTGCAAATAGGTCTTTTTGATTCCCTTAACGAGACTTCGTCATGTAAAATTGGCGATTCTACAAACGTTTATATTATAGTCAATACAACCTGTTATTTGAAACGACGAAACATTTTATATTATATCAACCTTCCATTTGCAGAGAAGCAATTTCATCTGATTGATGTTCTAAATATGATTTGAAAGACGAAGATACTGTCAAACTGAGATGATCAAAGAGTACGCAAAGTATGTTTCTAAAGAACACATTGTTACACAAAGGGGTCTCTCTACCATTGGAATCAACCACATTCGCGACGGTGGCGTGAAATCCATTGTTTTCTTCACTTTCCAAGGATATTTTACAACAACAGTTGTTGTCAAGTGAACGGATTTGAAACGCACGAATAAAGCAAATAATTTTCCTATAATTACCGGATAAACATACGTCAGGAAACTACTTTTGTATTTGCGTGTTTGTTGGTTCACATTTGGTTAAAGCAGGGGTCGGCAACCTACGGCACGCTTTGCACAAGGTGGCACGTCAAAAGGTTTTGTGTGGGAGGAGAAAAAGATTTCTGAATAGTCATATTAGATGCTGGATTCTTATTAGCTGTGCCAGATTGAATTGATAATTACTTGCTTGAGACTGAGGTCTTGTCTTATTAACCATCTGCTGAAAGCAAAACGTATTGACAAATGAAACTTTGTGAGCCAAGGAATGTTCGTCAGCTCTCTACGAGCAACGTTTTCCAAAGTACCTATCTTGTGATCATCAAGGTACATTTTGACGTCACTATGGACACAGATCTTGTACTCTTCGACTATTATGAGTTATCTAAGTTTGTCATATTCTTTATCAATCTTTGAAGATGTGCACCACCTGTCAAATAGCAAACTCGACATGAGTTTTGGCTTTTTTGCTTCTTTACAATTTCGAAACCTCTGTCGATTTGCCTCAGGAACCAAATCATAACTCTTCAAGATATATTCATTAACAAAACCATAATCAGCACTTACTTCTACTGACAATGACATAAAAACTTCACGAGCTTTGCTAATGAGTACACTCTGCAATAACAGTACTTTACAACTTTTTCTTTAAAAAGGGTACTGAAAAGTTGAACTTTAGTGAGTGGGATTCCTTATGCGCGACAGTTCTAATTATTTTCATTTTAATTGCATTTCCATCTCTCTTTGTTATTTTTGTATCTGCATCTATCGCTCTTCACTTTCTCTTTCTATTTCTTTTTCTTCCTTTTGCTTCTACAACATCCTCTGCATCTCTCTTTCTTCTTTCTGAGTTTGTCTTTCTTGCTCTTTTCTGCATTTCTCTCTCTCTCTCTCTCTCTCTCTCTCTCTCTCTCTCTCTCTCTCTCTCTCTCTCTCTCTCTCTCTCTCTCTCTCTCTCTCTCTCGTGCATTTGTCTCTGTCTCTCTTTCTCTTCCCTACGTTTGCATTTGCATTTTCATTACCATTTCTATTTCTTCTTTTAGAAGATCAAGCTTTCTTAATTTCATCTCATTCTGTAGTTCTATTTCAATTCCATAATTTAGAGCCAGATGAAGACATACTAGCGAAACCCAAAGCACATTCTTCCAAAATATACTTTGCTACTAAATATTTAACCAAAATATTTTTTATTTCTTGTTTTAACGAAGACGGCTTTGCATTCGAAAGACCTTTACCTGACAAGTTGGAACAATTCATCCTTTTTCAAGGACTCTCGCGTATGATTTAAAATAAAGTTCTCCACTTCAGATGACAGTGTGATAGCTTGTTAGTTTCCCTATATAAAATCAAAAGGTAATAGACTACGAAAATTACGAAATAAAATAAATTTAAATTTCAAAGCATTTTGTTCAATTTCTCTTAAATACTTCTGAAATTCATATCCCGGACAAGTGGACAATTTATGTTACGTCTCCATGATCATAAAACTAAGTACCAAAAACAAGCAAATCGAAAATGTTTGTAAAATGTAACAAATAATTAAATAATGAATAATTAAATTATCAAAACTAAAATTCAAACTGTGGGAGAAAGTTACAGTATTATTTAGCAAATCCAAAATAATCTTGCAAGAGTTATAGCAAAGTGAAAAATGAATGTAAAGTTTCGTATAAACTTCAGGATCAGAAAATGTATTGGTCCGCCAAGAATCGCTACGCTGTCAAAATCCAGAGCTCCTTTCAATACTTCACAATACTTCCAAGATAATATTATAGTCCAAAAAATTGTGCACTTTTTATTTCCACTGAACAGTCCAAACAAATGTTTCCTCTCAAATATTTTCAACAATATAAAATACGTCTGAGGACTTGATGTTACAACAGAAACACAAGAAATAAGAATATCTCCAAAATAGGAATAAGATTTGGTTGCCCAGTTCTTTCCTTATATACACCTTCCATTACAACTATATTGCACAAATACCCCCACGTGACAGATGATACTACTCATTAAATATTGCGAAACACCAATTCATGTGACCTGGCTCATCCAGTGGAAATTACTTTATTCTTCAAGAACCGTCCAGACCCACCAGCCAATGGAAGAAAGGCCGAATCTCGTAAATATATTTAATAATAATTATGTTATTAATAACTGTCAAGATGTAGGTATGCATCTGTTGACAGATCCTATGCAATTTTACATTCGGAATATTCCTCAAACAGACCCTAGTCACGAAAGCAAAATCTAACTAAAAATAATCAATACAATTTACAGCCATGAATAAAAATTACAAAAATTAGATAAACTCATGTACCAGGAGTTACAAAAAATATAGATATACGTAGCATATATTTGACAATCAACAATGTGCCACCACTGAAATGCATTATGAAGGACGATTATAATGACACTATTTAGTAGGCGAGGCATTTGAAGCTCTCCTCATATGAAAAATCTCACGATTTAAAGGGAAACCATTTTTATCATAAGCAAATCAAAAATAACGCTGGCAGCCTTATTATTTGAGCGCTTTTGCCTTTAATTATTATGGGACTGGGGTAATTGGTAGTGCTAACAATAGATCCTACTGATAGTAACAAATAATGTACGCCATGCTGCCGCTGAAAAACTATTACTTAAGGCTGGCGATTACTTGTGAAGCTGATGTTGTTCTTTATGATACTCTTTACTCACGCGCAAAATAAAATATCCAGAAAACTGCAATATTTACCCTGTTACGTGACAAGGGCTCGTACTCAGTAACAAAAAAAGAGTGAAAGCCAACAAGCTTTGTATATTTTAACAAAATAATTATTTCCCTAGAAAACAATGTAAAAATTGGTAAATAGGACTTACCGTTTGTGAATATAATCCAGACTTTGATCCTAAGAATGAAAACACAAGTCCTATCGCTAAATAGTTCTATTAGAATCCAAGTTCGAATCTCGACGACACACAAATATGGAAGGCAATGACGTCAGATGTGGTCCAATGTACGAATATCAACAATTCCTCAATTGAATCACAGTTTTTGTTTCCGAATAATTCCAGAATAAATTTCCATGAATATCTTTCAAAATTTTTTGTAAACAAAAAGTCAACTTGTTGAGTTTCCAGGAGAATAAATTATTGAATCCAAAAATCAGATGAAAAGAAAACAATCTGGCAACAAATAAAAATAACACCTTGTTCCTTCATGATGTTAAAACGACTCTGCCAGAAGAATATTAAGAATGCGTATTTAAACCCCCAAAACATCATTTCAAGTCTCGCGAGATGGGTCATGTGGTCTCTTACTACAAGAAAGCTATCACGTACGCCAGTGTAGTCCCACTTAAGAACCAATTACAAAAAAGCGTTGTTTACACATGGTGATCACGCAATCAAAGTATGGCCCTAATACTGACCAATCATTTTAACTGCCTGTTTACGAAGTTCCCAAGCTAAGACGAACTAGGTTAACTAAAAATAATTCTCATGTAATACTTCTACGTCTTAAACAAACAATACTTGCTAAAAGAAAACATCGAACTACTGAAAAAAACTTTGAATCCCTTCGATAATCATTACAATAAAATGTAATGAAGCAAAAGTAAAATAAAAAATAATTTTAAAACTAACACACAAGTAGTTTAATTACATATACGTAATGCTTCCCCCCATAAAGAAAAAAGAAAGATTTATATAATAAAGCTTTCTTTTTTATCATATGTAAATTATACATACGGTAAACAAAATTACATAAGAAAATTCTTATGAATTATATAAAGTGTATATGAAATAATATTTCTATACACGGGAAAGTGCATCTACAATCAAAATGTCTTTTCCTTTGATGTGCCTGATGTTCAGATTATATTCTTGCAAAAACAAACTCCACCTTAATAATCTTTGATTTTTATTTTTCATCTTGTCGATGAAAGTAAGAGGGTTGTGATCACTATACACAACAATCGGAGAAGGAGCTGAGCTAATGTAAACTTCAAAATGTTGTAATGCCAAAATTAAAGCTAAATATTCCTTCTCGATTGTTGAGTAATTTCTTTGGTGCTTATTTAATTTCTTAGAGAAATAGCACACTGGGTGATCAATACCATTTCTGTCTTCTTGAATCAATACTGCCCCAACCCCAACATCACTTGCATCCACAGACAATTTAAAAGACTGATTCAGATTTGGAGTTGTTAGAACCGGAGCACTTTTGAGTATGGCTTTTAACCTATCGAAAGCTTCCTGATATTTTTCGGTCCAGAGAAACTTGTTTCTCTTACTTAACAAATTTGTCAGAGGTTCAGCAATATTGGAAAAATTGAAACAAAACATTCGATAGTATCCGGCCATTCCCAAAAATCGCATTAATTGCTTTTTACTGACAGGCACAGGAAAATCAGAGATAGCCTTCACCTTAACATCAATAGGTTTAACTTGACCATGTCCCACAATATGTCCTAGAAAAGTTACACAAGCACGGCAGAACTCACTTTTAGATAAATTGATTGTCAAATTAGCATCAGTAGTCTTTCAAAGAATTTCCGAATCGTGGCTAGATGTCCTTTCCAGGTGTCGTTGTAGATGATGACATCATCAATATAAGCATCACAATTATCTAGACCGGAAGTAAATCATATTCATCAAGCGTTGAAACGTACTTGGAGAACCCTTCCTCCCAAACGGCATTACTTTATATTGATAGAGTCCATCTGGAGTCACAAACGTCGAAATTTCTTTCGCTCTTTCCGCAAGTGGAATTTGCCAAAATCCTTTCAGAAGATCAAATTTGGTGACGTACTTGGCATTTCCAATTTTATCAATACAATCATCGATCCTTGGTAATGGAAATGAATCTGTTTTTGTCACACTGTTCACCTTCCTATAATTGATGCACATACGGAAAGTTTTATCCGGTTTCGGAACAAGTATGCATGGTGAACTCCAATTACTTTTATTGGACTCTATGAAATCGTTCTCCAGCAAATACTGAATTTCTTTTTCAAGTATTCCTGTTTGAGAGGGTTCATCCTGTATGGGTGTTGTTTCACAGATTTTGAATCTACAATTTCAACGTCATGAACAATTTTGTTTGTCCTCGTAGGAATATCCGGAAACAAGTGCTCATATTCGAATAATAACTGTTTAAGTTAATTTCGTTTTTGTTGTTGCAAATGTAAAAGTTTCTGGTCTAGATCTTTCATAATTTCCGAATTCCGAAGATTTGTTGCTCCAAGATCAACGGTGTCCAATTGAATTTCTTCACTTAAATCCTCAGTTTGTGGGACATGTACAATTAAATTAATTGTATGATTTACTAGGCTATCTCTTTCAATATACTCCTTTAACATGTTAATGTGGCAAAGTTGCTTTTGTTTTCGCCTACCAGGAGCATTTATGATGTAATTTAAATCATCTACTTTCTTTTCAACCGTGTATGGACCGTAATACTTGGCCTGAAGGGGATTTTGTGGAATGGGCAAGAGAGCTAGAACTCTATCTCCAGACTGAAAACTCCTTTCCCTTGAGTTTTTATCATATCTTGATTTCATTCTGGACTGAGAAGAGCGCAGATTTGCTCTTGCGACCTCACAAGCCTTTGACAATTTGTACTTAAAATCAGAAACATAGTCAAGAATATTGAGCTCAGTATCTTCATTTGAAAGAAGTTTCTCTTTCAACAATTTCAAAGGTCCACAAACAGTATGTCCGAAAACTAGTTCAAAGGGACTGAATCCTAAAGATTCTTCAACGGACTCCCTAACAGCAAACAAAAGTAAATGAATGCCTTCATCCCAATCTTTGCTAGTATCAAAACAATATGATCGAATCATATTCTTTAAAGTCTGATGAAGTCTTTCTAAGGCCCCTTGGCTCTCAGGATGATAGGCAGAAGATTTAAATTGTTTAATACCTAATTCGTGCATAGCTTGCTGGAAAATTCCAGACATGAAATTTGACGCTTGATCCGATTGGACAGATTTGGGAAGGCCAAATTGAGTAAAAAAAAACTTTATTAAAGCTTTTACTATAGTTTTGGTTTTAATATTCCTCAAAGGAATTGCCTCTGGGAATCTTGTTGACGCACACATAATGGTCAACAAATATTGGTTGCCTGACTTGGTCTTAGGTAAGGGACCAACACAATCTACCATAATTCTGCTAAATGGTTCGTCAAATGCAGGAATTGGTTGCAGATGAGCCTTGAGTATCTTCTGATTGGGTTTTCCTGCCATTTGACAAGTATGACAAGATCTACAAAATTTACAAACATCACTTTTGATTTTTGGCCAGTAAAAGTGAGTCAAGATCTTGTTATAAGTTTTATTTATGCCTAGATGACCAGCCAGACGAGTTTCATGGGCCAAACTAAGTATTTCCTGTCTGTAAGATTTTGGAACTAAAATCTGATAGTTCACTGACCTTTCGTCATTAGCAGGTACCTCGGGAGTCTCCATTTTCTCATACGAAGTCCATTTTTAATGAAATAACAGACAGGTATTTCAGTGGCTTTAGTTTCACTAATGGCCCTCTGAAACAAACAGGAGATCTCAGGATCTTTTTCCTGTTCGACGACAAGTGAGTGTCGTTTATCACCCTGATTGGAGAATGAGTATTTAAAAGAGGATCACTGTGATCAATACCTTTTGATTGATCCAAATTAGGAGTGAAAGTGACCTCATCAAAAGCCTGACCAATACATGTGTCAGCTAAAGGAATATTTTCCTTATCAAAATCATTCTCAAGAGCTTTCTTTGCCATAGCTTTGGTAACTGCACAAGCTGGAAATAACTCAGGGTGTTCTTTTTCAATAGGATCAACTTTCTGATCCAAAGAAGGCTTGTCAGTTACAAGTGGATTAACCACAGCCTTGTCTCTAGCTAGGTCTTTGCCTAGCAATAAATGAATGCCCTCAACGGGTAGGTTAGACACTATACCGACTGTCACCTGTCCTGAAACTAAATCTGATGACAAATTTACAGAATGGAGAGGAACATTAACAAAGCCGCACTCTACTCCCTGAATGAGAACACTCTCATTAGAACAGGACTTCTCAGAAGAAGGCAAAATACCTGGCACTAAAAGACTCTGAGAAGCTCCTGTATCCCTTAAAATTTTAATAGGGATAGGATTGGCCGAATCACCCAAGAGTGATACAGAACCCTTCGACATGAATGGTTCATAATTCTCCATAATAAAATCAGACTGGGGTTTATTAGACCCAACAAATGTATTGCTTTCAATACATGACCGTGACCTTGACCTCTTGGAAATAAGAGCATTTGGGATAGGTCTATCTTGATTCTGATGCCTATATTTCAATTTAAAGCAATCAGAAATGACGTGTCTTTTTTTTCTTGCAATAGGTACACGTAGGAATAGACAAGGATTTTGAATCAAGTTTATCAGAAGCTTGATT
>JAECUM010008383.1:0-38387 GCA_016617855.1 Megalonaias nervosa | reverse complement strand
TATATATATATATATATAAATTTCTTAGTAATTCACTCTATAAATTTCCATCGTCCATCACATTGTTTTGTGTTGTTCATTTAGTCCAAAAACCCACTCGGTTTCAATCCTATTACAGTACCAAGGAGGCAAAATTAAGGATTTTTGTCTATCGTTATTTATCTTCTGTATGGTGCTTAATTTCGACAACTGTAGCCAAAAAGCACCTAATGTAAGAGTCTTTCCAGCTACTCCTGTACATATGTTCTAACAATACAATTTCGTTCCACGTAACATTTTGTAAATACGTTCGATTAGGTTTCATGCACTGTTTTGCAGTTTTCTTCTTGGACTAGTGGGTAGAACCTTTCTATTTATTTCCGCCAATTAAAGAAATAATTTCTTTTAACCACCCTCCTACTCCAAGAAATTTGAAAAATTCAGTTGTATAAGAGTAACTGAGGTATTGCAAATGTACCTCTTTGAAATGAACGTCGTACATTCCAAGAACGCGTAATTTTAATGTCATATCTTCCATAAAGTACACATTATTTGAATGTCGTATCTTCGATAAAAGTACACCTCATTTGAATGTCGTATCTCCCATAAAACTACATAATTTGAATGGCGTATCTTCCTTAAAAGTACACAAAATTTCACTTGAAATCCGCTAAATAATACCTTATCACTGTCCGTGAAACTGAAACGGCTCCGGTGGCCTAAGTGGTTGGAGCGTCGTCTCGGATGCGGGAGATGGCATGTTCGAACCCCGGCCAAGTCATAACCAAAACTTATAAACATGGTACGAGCAGCGACCTAGCTTGGCGTTCAGCATTAATAGGTTAGTGTTAAGACTGGTCGGCCTGGTATCAGGTTAATGTGACTGAGTGGGACACAAAGCTACATGTCTGCAGCATGATGGCCCAGTGCTTGACATCACTATAAACTGCCACACTGCAGTCATTGTAGCGATATGACAGAAACATTGTTTTTAAAGGTGCGTTAAAAATCCAAAATACACACGCACACGTCAATATTATCACTTTTGGAGACTTACTCTAAGACAGAACACTAGTCTTACTAAATTCTTTAATTACCTAATTAGATAACAGAAGGTAATCAATGCAGAAGAATGAATTATTTGACACGTACGATGTTAATTACCCAGTAATATAATTTATGATAATTTAAATTCATGTTATATGGTAGATTTTTGGTGTCACAACAAGGGGACATGTGTGCATCCTACCCAAAATATTTTGCATTCCCAGTGAAGCATCATGATTTATATAATTACATAAACAGTAGATCAAATACAGTTAGCTGATCTTCAAATGGGTTAGGAAAAAAAATGATCACACGTAAGTTTTCAATTTTAAAATATTTACCGGTAAGAACAAAAATGTTCCGAGAGTGGATCATATTTCATCATAGTATAGGTTAAAGTATATAGTTTGACTTCGAGTAATACTGGAAACCTTACAATAACTTGGAGACATCAAAACCCTTCTAAAAAAATATGAATAGTCTTTTATTTGGCTATTTGCAACGTTATTATTTGACTCATTATTTTCCCAACACACTGATTACATGCAGGAAGCATTCGAACACATTTCATTCTATACTTAATTCACAAAGGGTAAGTCCTGTATTATTTCTCATAATCTATCAGAATTAGTATTTTAGGGTTTAAACATATATCTTCAAATATACATGTACCTAATAATTGCATATCATGCACTCATATTTAGGTCTAATTTTTATTTATGGCTGCAAATTGTAGTGAATATTTTTAGTTAGAATTTGCCATTTGACTAGGGTCTGTTTTAGGAATATTAAGAGGGTAAAATTACATAGAATCTATAATAAAATTATTAGTAACACGTTTACAAGATTCGGCTTTTTTCCTACTAAATTCATTCCTGTTTTTGGAGCCATTCTTATTTCTTGTGTTCCTGTTGTAACATAAAGTCTGCAGACGTGTTTCAGGTTGTACTTAGACATTATTATAAGAGGAAACCCATTTATTTGGGTTGGTCTGTAGAAATAGTGCTCATTTTTTTGCTATAATATTATTCTTGGAACTATAGTGAATTAATGAAAGGGTTCTGGACAACGTAACAGTTCATGGCGGACCAGTACATTTACGGTTCTATTATACTGCATACATTAAAAATAACATGGCTTTAAAAGTGTTGGCATAAAGCAATTTCATATACCAATACTATTGGTATATCAAATTTGTGATCCACCCATGGCGCTATAATACACATGTAAAAGTATTACTGAAACTGTTTGCTGCTGATTTTAAACCTAATAGATCAATGATGAATTTCCATTCATTAATCATTAGTGACGTATGAAAATAACGATAAAAAAAGGTATTAATAATCCGTTTTCTAAATTTAATATAGTACACAATTTCATAGCACTCCTTTCTGCTTTCCGTTCCACCATCCTCTCATGCATAAGGGAAAAATTACGCAGAAATCTGGAGTGAGAAAAAAAAATTTGGGCTGGATGAAAACCTTGAAACTGAACTTAAACCAGGTAACCTACAAGAATATGATTCGTTGTAATGGTATGTGTACAATATCCTTGGGATTTATCTGCAGTGTTTATATAATCAGTGATACAAAGTTGCAAACATCCTGTTGACAATATACGGTAAATTTCTTGGTTACAAGGCACATATACTGTAATATATTGAATGCTGTATTGTTGTTGTTGTTTCTTAAACCTATTATAATGTTCTAAATATCGAGTATTATTGATTAAATATGGTCGGTAGTATGTTAATTAAGTCAGAATAATGACTTGGGTCAACTATAATATATGAAAATTTTATTACCTTTTGTTGGTTCGTCATTTCGCTTAATTTCTACGCCACACTTATTTCCATGTGCCGGTACGTGAATGGCTGAGTGTTCAGTATTTGTAGTGCGCTACTTTCTTCATTAAATATTTTGCATGCTTACATCATAAGTGTGTCTTATATTGATTTAATCAATGAGAATAAAAATAGAAACTCGATAAAGAAAATAAACAACTTATCAATATGCAAAGGTGATTGTGAATATCCACAAAAGGTACAGAACTACATTTTATAGTGGACACACTCGGTAGCGAAGTGGGAGTTCATTCTCTGGGTCAATACACAGTTGCCTGTAGTCAATCTTAACTCGGTTCAAAAGGCAAATATGTGTATTTGAGTGTGATGTACATAAAATATATGTATAGTATGTAATCAATGATGTACCACTCGTTGTATGAATGAAAAATGTATACATATCGTGGTATATCATTGATAGAGAGTACATACTATACATATATTCTATATACCTACAGTATCGTGAATCATATCGCAAATAAAACTAAATGCTCTGACACAGGTCCACAAGGAAAACAATGATCCGTATGAATTCTAATAATCTTTGATGTGTTGACGTACCCATAGTCTTGAATGAGCAGGTGTACCAATAATCTTGTTGTACCACAATGATATACTCCAGAATGTCTTTGAACGAATTAACAATAATCCCAATGTAGTGTTTCAGTCCTAAACGTCAGTGTGCACTTTATAATTTCGTTGAATAATTGAAATAAATGTCCTCTCAAAAAATAACTGGATAGTAAATGATTCCACATACTAAATTTAAAACAAGAATGAATAATTTTTCACTAAATCCTCTTTATATACAGGCTATCACATGATCTATGACGCAATATTTTCTAGAAAAATAATTCGCTGGTAAATAAGGTCAAGTTTTGAATTTAAATTTTAGAAAACAAGATGGCAAGAATTAGGCAGACTCACTCCTCACCCATGACAATGATCAGGTAGACCAAACGTTTTCCCTCAGTCAAGGACAAAAATCAAGCACATAGTATAAATTAAGTATACGTAACACATATCTTTTAAGGAAAATAACTTGACATAGTTAACTAAAAATACCTTAGACTAGCAACAAATTAGCAAGCATATTTGTTGATGACCTGTATATATTTTCACGCTATCCCAGCAGTTTTTCCACTTCCTATGCATTTGTAACGTTTAGGAATTGGCATTTTATTCACAAAGAAATTGTTAGCTCAGTTTATAAAAACTGCTTGACGTAGACAAATGAATTTGACAAGCATGTTGATATGCATATACTGATGAAGTCATTAGAGCGATTCCAGCCGATGTCTTAGTCATCAGATTAACAATTACCGATATCAAGGTATTCTAGTCATTGCCATCTGTGATTCCTGCCAATGCTTTAGTCATTGGATTATTAATTAACGATATCAAGGTATCTCTAAAAAATTGCCCTGTCATCCTAGTCAATGTCTTAATCATCAGATTATTAATTACCGATATCATTGATATTCTTGTCATTGCCCTCTGATTCCATCCGATGTCTTAGTCATCAGATTTTTAATTACCGATATCAAGTTATTCAAAATTTCCTCTAGGTGATTGCAGTCATGTATTAATCATCGGATGACCGATTACCGATATCAGGGTATCCTAGAATTGCCGTATTAGTCAGCTGATTATTAATTATTGATATTAGGATACAAAACTATAAAATCTCTTTGTCACAAGATAATTCGTTTTCTCATACACCGTTTGAAACATATGAAATACTCAAAAGGGGTATAACATCTGTACTCTTAAGTGGCTGTAATACATGACTGGCTTATTTTTAAATTATAAATATTACCATAGATATTTAACTTAACTGTGTGGTTTTGGAAATACTTTCATTGTCATCAAACAAAATATGGAAGGACTGATTCTAAATACATTTTTTTCAATGCTAGTCTGACATTCGACTTTTGATGAAAACATCCACATGTCAACGATTTACTAGATATCACCTTCGTGTAATGAAAATTCTCTCATTTACATAAGTCATGTGCCGTTTTGGGTGAATAGACAATTTGATGATATTTTTATAAGTGGCGTCCGTGATAAGTCTACGTTTTCTCTTACAACAGTTATTGATAATTCATTTTGCATGAAAACGATTTGTAAGCAAGCAAACAAGATTAAGTTTTCTGCTGTCTCACAACAAAAGGAAGCTTGGCGCCCTACTCGGCGAAGATTTTTCTAACATGGGGATATCATTATCAACTTTATAATGCATTGCTTGCAACGCATTTCTGATTCCTTCTGGCAGCACCTCATGGTGTTTCCAGTTTCCAACCGTATTTATCTGCCACAGAAAAGGAAAATGATGTCCGTAATCCTTGCCAGTGAAAGCACTGTAGAAAACAAGTATCCATTCTGCAGTAGCTCTAATGAGGTTGTCGAGAATGGCGTAATTTGATGCAAATATTTAAGCTGAGGGATATATAGCCATTTAAAAGATCTAAATGTGGATAAAATGCTAACAGTGATTCTTCAGATTCTCAGAATTTATCAACATCCCAATCATCTTTAGATTACCTGTTACTGAAGAACTGAAATACATACATACATACATACATACATACATTCAGGCAGAGAAACACTCAGTTAAAAGACCAATTTCTCCACAATAAAATAGATATTCATATGGTAGAAAAAGGTTGGTTAAGAACACATTTGTCCGATAAGTGGTGAAGTAGAAAATCATCTTGCGACACCAAAGTTGCTAGAGCGACATGTATTTTATTGTCTGCAGGTACTTTGATAAAAATGATAAACATATTTACCTACTAACCCTAGAACAGAAAGCGAATTACAAACGTAACGGATAGTTTGAGCATAAAAGCAAAAACTACTCGACTAGTGAATGCTTGTATGGTTAGCTGTAAGAATTCGTCTCGAATAAATAGATGAAATTGAAACAGAACATTTGGTACATAATGCACAAATAAAATTGTTACTGCCTATAATGAACACAGCAAACATTCAAGCCGTTCAAGCTGTAAATGTATAAACCCAGAGGCATCAAGCGTGAACTTAACATAAAAAAATGGAAAGCAGTAAATTAGATATAATGGAAAGAATTTTGATGTTTAAGTGATTTTCTAAGTAAAAATAACACCAGTAATGTGCAGGGAAAAGTCCCAGAAGAAGACATAAATAATGATTCTTGATCATCTCTTGCTCTAAATATTTCATCACTTTTCCATGACATAATTAAATTAAGAATGGAGCAGTTGTTGGAACGCAGATCATAAAACATTTTCAACAAAAGGACGGTTTTAGCATTAAAGGAAATTCATTGAACAACCCGTGTAGAAACCCACAAAATGCACTTTGGTAACCATTTCTCTTATTGTCTTTACGTCGTAGGCCGAAAAATCGGCCTCCTACCTGTATTGATAATGACTGGCCACGGCAATTAGGGTTGTGTTAGTCCACGTGCATTTTACAACTTGTCAAACATAGGATTTGATCCGGAAATACTCTGTACATATTACCGAAAAGATCCTTCAGCTGACCATAACTCAAGGGCCTCAAGATATACCGGTAAGCGTCTAAAATGCACACCGATGTGCGCGAACGAAAATGTCTGCACGCAATTTCACATTTTAATGATTATGCAAGATCATATCTGAAACTTTCTATCGGAACCAGAACATGCTTAGGGCTGAATTATAGGCCTATTCACGACGGTCTCTGGAACAGCAACAGTTTTATTGGGTGGTATAGAGTTTATGGGAATTTACGATTATGATTTGGACGTTATAAAGGTTATAGAATTTGAACATTACGGTTGGGGCGGTATAGAGAGTACGGGAATTTAAACACAACGTTTGGGTCACTATAGAGGTTAAGAAAATTCAGCAATGCGTCGTAGTCGTTTTAGAAACTCTAAAGGGAATATAACATGACATTTGGGCCATTACAGGCTCTAACTGGAATTAACATTACCGATGTCATATTTCTTTCAGTGTTAAATACAGCAGCTTCAAATGTTGACAATGATTTGAGAGAGAGCCATATGATGTGCATACTCCCATCTTGCTCTCTAAACGTGGGAGCAGCTTTAGCTTGGTGTATACGGTAGTTATTCAGCTTCAGTTTTTTGTTTTTTGTTTTGGCATTTAAATGTCGAAGGACTTTTCTGTTCAATGATGGAGTCCTGCAAGCATCATCAAACCATTTTTGTTGGCAAGCTTAGGAACTGATCCGCAACAACTTTGAAATGGTCAATTATTAAATTTGATTCACAACGTTTCCCAATCTGCTTTGTTTCAATTTACATATCTGGTTTAATCCCTGACGTTTGGGAACATTACTTCTTGAGTATATTGTGAAATAGTCAGAACCAAAGAGGTCGTACCCATCTGGTCCTATTGAAATCAGTCCTAGCTTGCTAACAGTTATAGGTCACTACATCGTAAAACCGTGCAATGTGCTTTGTACCAAATGTTTGCAACAGTACAATAAATACGTTATATTTTGAAAGCCTACCAGTGTAATATCTATATATAACGAAACATAATGTCCTCATAACCCATGTAAATATAGATCTATTTCACTAATCACCTACAGTAAGACGTCAACTATGAGGAGGCCCAATATCTGGATTATTCGCCTATATGGACTACTACGGTGTCCTCTGAAATGTTTATTACATCGTATATATATCCATATATGAAATTAACAGCCAACACACAGAGTAATAGAAATCAGAAACAAAATGATCAAAGATGATTTTATCCAATTATAATTTCAGTGAAATTGTGAATAATCAGATTATCTTTTGTTTTAAAAAGTTAACTATAACTAAATGTATATAGGACAGACAGATGGATGAAGATACAAAGAGATGGTTTGTTCCTTCACCCGACTGAAGTTCATTGAATGAGAACATAGTAATATGAAATTTGTCACACTCAATATCTCACGGCAATCAAGTATAACTAAAACTCATGACAGTCCAATCAAATGCATTTTAGTCCAAGAATACTTAATTAACTGTGGATCAAGGATCAGTGACGACTAACGGGGAGATAAAGTTAATCATTTACCGGCTCTCGTGTGAATAGAATCCATGTCAGCTGAGTTTTCCATTACGAAAACCCTTTTGAACATGTGTTTAGACTCTGTGAATAGAATCCATGTCAGCTGAGTCTGCCATTATGAGAACTCTTTTCAACATGCGTTTAGAAGACCGCACATAAAATGACCGTACATCACACCTATGATATTCCTTCATTGATACTTCGAGTAAATTCCCAATTGAAAATTAGTATTTTATTTGAAAATCTTTATATTTCTTTCCTTTTTGACTTAATCACTTTAAATGTCTACAGAAAATAGTCTTATTTACTGATACATAGACAGTCAAACGTATGACTATTGGACACAAATAATCCAGTTATTTCCATTGACACTTCTACTTTTCAGCCAAATTCAATTATCCAGGCGACCGATTATCCGGACAAAATCAATGTCCCCGGATGGATCCAGGTAATCGAACCTAACTGTATGATTATCTCGATGTTGTTTAAAAGAATGATTTTTAAATACCTGTTTAAAAAAGGTCTTTGAAGCCAGTAAGACGGAAGACACCATGTTGGTTCTCGCTCGGAAAACTCATCTGTTAATTAGCTACTTTTGCTACTTTAATTAGCTACTTTAATACGATAGTAGTGTAGGTGGCAGCCTACGGACAATGGGACTTTCATGTTAGAATATGGTCCCGGCAATAAACGGGCAAGAGGAATTTAACATGGGCGGGCTACTCTACGGACAAGGGGAATTTAACATAGGGAATGTATAGCGACAATGTATTGGGCCTCTATAGGAACATCTTCGTTAGCCAAGGTTCCAATAACCCTATTTAGAACCTTGGCGGATCGAACAGCTATACTGGTGCTTTCTCCGTGCGATATGTATTGGATTTCATGTGTTGCCTCCCTTAGTATGTTATGCCAACTAACCAATAGCTTTGTGCGTTGAACATCGGCCGAAAACGGTGGAGGAAATTGATCTAAAAAGGATACTTTGTAAGTTTAACATCGAAAGTATGACTATGCACCAGAGGGAAGCCATTACAGGTGTATTTGAGTGAAAGGTATTTGTGCAAACACGGACCGGCAGTAGAAAATTGTTCATTTTTTAGTCCATTCAAGTTGTGTGCTCCCTTTGACTTGATCAAGTAGAACAGTGTTCAAATTTGAACAACTTAATTTTGATTGAATGCGGTGGCTTGCTTCCGCATCCAATGAAATTCAGACGCGAAGCACAGAAATGTCTGTCCGATATGCCAAGGTGTACATAGGGTTATCGGAAACTTGGCTAGCGAAGATGGTATAGGGACAATGGGAATTGGAAAGGGGTGATGTTACGGTACTGGACACTGGGGAAACAATGGCAACAATGTTGCAAGTGGCTGACCTGAATACGCGCTACTCTAGGTAGGGACAAACACAATAGAGACATAGACATAGAGACATGTATACAGCCATAGACATAGACAAACATAGATTTATCTGAGACATAAATTTATCAAACAAACAACTATACAATCGACTCAAAAAATATTAGGGAAGTGAGAATATACATGTTGTCGAGACATAGTGTCCCCGGGGCCCCGAGTGGCCGAGTGGTCTAAAGCGCTGATCGTTACGGATCACTGCCATCTCACCTCTGTCTGCGTGAGTTCGAGTCCTGGTTCGGCTAACGTGGGTATGTGAGAAAGCCTGCCAGTAGCTTCTCGTGGGTCGGTGGTTCTTCCCGGGGTTTTCCAGGGTTCTTCCTCCACCATTAATACTGGCCACCATGTATAGCCTGTCTTGTGCTGAAAAATGGCGTTAAACCCTATAACAACAACAACAACATAAGTGTCCCTGAAAAGGGCCGTAAAGCTTTCTTCAACTTTCTCTCCCTTCTTCTCCACCAGCACCTCATCTTTTGCAAGACATTTTTCTTTTTCAAATGTTTGTCCTCCTCCTCCTTTTGTTTCCTCTTCTTATTCTCCTCCTCCTCTTTCATTAATTTGTCATTATATGCTCTCATTTGTTCTTTTTCCTCCTTGTCCTCCTTTTCTTCCTTTTCCTGTTTTATCATTTCCATTAATCTTTCTTTGGCTTTCCTAAACTTATTTATCTCCATCTTGACTCTCTGGGGGCTATAACATCCATACTCCATTCAGACTAACATTTCTTCCACCATCCCTAAATCATCCACCACCTCTTGCAATTGTTGCATCTTCTCCAGGTTATTGCTCGCCATCTTGGATTATTCAATGTTGAATGGCGCGATAGACAACGCTACACTTTATATACCTCAAACACGGATGTGAAGGAAAACATCCCCTTACAGCAACTACACATATCACATACCAAACAATCCAGAGATAACAGTGCTGACCTAAAATAAATGTTTTGCAAACCAAAACACTAATATCAACAAAGTCAACAATATTCCATACTAACAGATAGTGCAGAATGGGAATTTTGTTTTTAAAAATTCCCATTCTGTTTTTAAAAAACAATCACACCAGCAAAGAGTCAGTGTTTATAGTAACACTAATCCACATTCACACAAAACAAGCACTCATTAGTGTAGGGACATGGGGTTTTTGTTAAGGGAAAACACACACACACGCACATAAAATACACACTACCAATAAACAACAACATTTTGGGGCAAACTGATCAGTCTCTCTTTTCTAGAGATCTGGTTAGCCCTGAGAAGGGCTGTTTTGTGAGCTCCAGATGTACCTGTAAATGATTACACCTCCCAGGTCGAGCACCACACACGCAACGTCGACTCCAATCGTTGTCCCAATTTATGCGTGTGGTTGGGAGTGCGGAGGCAGCTTGAATGGCCTCATCATCCCAATTCTCACTTTGAGGGATAGTGAAGACTTCTCTTCTTCTTCTATTCCACACTCGTGGATGCTGTTGTTTCCTTACTTGCTACCTGCGCTTAGGCTCCCATTCTTGCCGCTGAATCTCCAAACCTTCGTCTCCATTCATAATCTGAGGGACACCAGGTGTTGGTGATGGTAGTATTGGTGATGCTTGACGTTGTGAAGGTGTTCTCACCGCAGGCTTCACCTCACACGTTTCTTATCATCAGGTGAGGCAAAATTGATTTCTTCTTTTCCTTTTCCTCTTCTTTTTCTTTTTCTTCTCCTCTTCTTCAATCTTGGTTTCTTCAGCAATTGCCTCCATTTCTAGCTCGTCCAGGAGGCGACGGGGACATTCCAGGTGCATCTGGAGTTTCAACAGTTTGGCAATGCTGCTCATCTTCTTAGATTTTGATCAGTGAACGATGGGTAGCCAGACTGATGAACGCTCCGCATACCTGAATCGCGGACGTGAAGGAAAACACCCCATTACACAAAAACTAACAATAAAAACACCACAACCAAAACATGGACCGCGCGAACCTAAACGAACGACTAACTTCCACATTTTACCTACAAACACACCTTAATACCACTCATGCATACAACCCTCAAACAAACACACTCACTATCCTGCAAAGCCAGGGAAACTAAGTGTTTATAGACACACTTCTATCCCTTGACTTAGAACGACACTAACATACAAACACAAATACACAAATTTGGCAATAAAGTAGTATCTCTTTTCTAGAAATTTGGGGTAGCCCTGAAAAGGACTGTTTTGTTAGGCGTTTTGGCAATTTCTCTTAACACCTGAGATTACGCCCCCGTCTCGCTGCAGGTATTCCCACAGAATACGGCCTCCTGCGAAAGGTGAAGGAAAACTCCTGCTGCTGTTGTAATTGCTGTTGCTGCTGCTTCTGAATCTGTACTTCTCTGTCCACTCTTCTTGTTGTTATTTAATTTCTTATCTAAAGACCTCTTCTGTTAGGTCTGGTGCCGCTTTAATCATCCTGATATTTTCTATCTCTTCAGGCTTTTACATCAGGGTTTGCCTGACACGATGTAAATTGACGTGGGCTTCGTTCAGCTTAGCTAGTATTGAAGACATGTTCATTTGTTGACGAGTCAACAATAAATGGTCAGACTAGAACTGCGCTTTATGTCTCAAGCGCGGACGCGATAGAAAACATGCCTGCTGTTTTTTGGTAGGTACGCTATACCTCATCTAATGTAGAGGGATAGAGAGAAGTGAAAGAGTATATATCTTTATACACTATTCATTGTTTAAAACAGACACTCATTTTGTCATAATAACACATTTTTATTCAACGAACAAACAGCCAAAAAATAAATAACATCAAAAATATTTTTCAAATAAAAAATTTTTGACAAGGTTGACAACGTTCTGAAGTCAAGTTGGACTTCCACTAATGGAGGTCATGAGGCCATTGATTGACATTATGTTTCTAACTAAAGACAAGAGATATCCATAAAATCATCTATCCATAAAATCATCTATCTACATTATGATCGTTTACGATCAAAATAAGCCACCAAATGTTCTAAGGGATATCAAAGACAGCGTTGATGAAGAAAATACACACAATATTGTCCACACACCATGGAATCTAAGGCTTGAAATTTCACATTATTGAAGCGAGTCGTCTTTGCATTTCTTCTCATAAAGTCTATGATGTCGTCTTCCAAGGGCTGGAATCCATACGAATCAAAATGCTCCACAAGGGTCATCGTGGGGAAAAGTAGACGGCTACCCAGTGAGTTCATAGGAAATGACTGTCGTCGGTGTTAATGACATAAGCTTGATGGTCTTTAGGTTTGTGATGAGGAAGTTCATCTTTAGCGCACACGACAGGATTCCAAAAAGCGGAATACGAACTATTTTTTAAAAGGTAATAAAGTTTCCAGGTATCCATTTTTTCTTTTTTCTTTTTACAGGTAACGATAAGTCATCAATTCATTCCTGACTTTTAGCTTGAAAATCTCCGTCAAGAAAACGTGTCTTCGCTTTGTCTCCGTACTCTGTGGAAAGAGAACTTCGATGCTACGGATCTCTAGAGAAGTCAGTTTAGGGGAGGAATGATCACGCAAGTCTTTATACCACTGTTGCAACTCTCCTTCTTCAGAGATGAGACTCCAATCATCATCCAGATACTCATCCAATTTTTATTCTTGACTCGTCATCAGGCGTTGATCGTGTTGAATTGAGTGGGATGATCGTTTTGACATCCATAGCAATGTTTCTTGGTTAACGCTGTAATTGTTTCTGCCAGGTAATTGACAAAGCAGGAGACTAAATGTTGTTCTTGTTTCTGGCCATCTGGACATCATCATGTCCTCTTCGTCATTGTCTTGTTGGGTTGGTGGTTCTGCTTCCAAGATATCCTCGCATTACATTTCCAAAGAGGCTCCACCATTCAAAGAGGGATAAGAGTCTTTCATAGCTTCTAGTAGTCTAGAATTACGTTTCTCAACCTGGTTACTCTAGAGTATTGTCAAATTCCGCCGGATTTTATAGGGTGGAAATGTCCCTCATCGCTGCCTTGGTCTGGAGTGAAATCAAAGGCGCACAAAACGTAGCTCCTGCATATTTGTCGTACGAAATGCCGTGGCTGGTGTTGGTCCTTAACTGTTTCGTGGCTTCGTACAGGGACAAGTACGATCTCAAGTAATTCTTCTAGGCAAAACTTAGTCTTGCCATCGCGACAGACGTCAATCTTGAACACTCTGTAGTGCTTAAACTCGAAAGGATTGACAGTGATGGCTCAATTGAGGACTTCGTTGCTGACGATACCAACAGTTAAACGTATGGATAACTGTCCTTGAAACAGATGATCTTCGATCTTGGATCGCAGTGTAGCGGCAACGGTGAAGGTTTTCACTTCCACGCGTCGTATCGGATACTTGGCGGTCGTTCTGCTCAAAGTGCGTCTGGCTTCTTGGATGACGGTTTTGAACTCGTTGGCATTGGCTATCAAACTGAAAACGGTACTGCTGAGATTCATTCTCAGGCACACATTCACACCGTTCAGTAAATACTTTTCTTGCAACCACATGTCCAAATGCAAACGATCCATCAGTTCTAAACTACGTCCTTGAAGGATTTTCTTTCGACGGTCGTTAAAGCCCACATTGTGAGGATCGTCAGCTGCTGTCAGGTCTGTGTCGTTAAACTTGTCCTCGCCCGCTGTTATCAAGTTTCCATACTACGCAAGCATCCAGATGAGTGTTCTTGGCATCTTTTCCGTAAGTCAAGACATTTTCGAGGTACGCTCGGTAAGGGTCAGAATGCTACTGCTGACAAGTTTGTTATTCAAATACAAATCCACTTCGCTAAACAAGGAATACATCAAATTGTTGACGGGAGCTACTCTGGCATCGGTTCTCGGAGCGGTGTCGTCCGTTTTGATCACTTTGACTTACACGTACAAGTAAGTGCTATTCAGATCAAGGTAATCTTCGGGCTCTCCTTTGATTTCAAATTCGATGGCGGCTTATGAAAAATGCTACCAACTGGTATTCTTGCATCGTCATCATAGTGGGTAGCATGGCAAACAGATCCAGTTCTGACTTGGAACATTCGCAAAACTCTGCGCATCATTTTTCTGTTTGATAATCAAAGACGTCTAATCCTCTGACGGTTCTTCTTTTCTTTGTCTTTCTGGTCCTGTGTGTATGTGAAGTAATCTGGAGGGGTGTTTTCGTCGTCTCTTTCTGCCTTGTCCTTGCTGTGGCGCCGATTTCAGCATATCTATTGAATTATGTCCTCGCTGTCCAGCGACTCCTCGGTACATAGGATGCATGACTTACAAGTTGTTAGAGAATCGTTTTAGGAAATGGAGTTTCACTGTGACTTTTACCTTTTTGAAGAATAGAATATTTTGCCCCAGATCTCCTTTTATACCAATGTTGACACTGTCGAAATACGACTTACTGACGGGCAAATAGTGAAGATGTACAAATTCGCGGTGAACGTGATACGTGTTTCCATCTTCCTCGTCATTCGTTGTGGCAGAATCCACTTTGAAAGGAATGACTCGCAGTTACAGTGTGGATGTGTGTCCCACCACGTTGTACTTCACCACATCAGAGTACACAAAGATCAGATTTAATCCTTGGTTCAGTTATACAGGGTAACGAAAAAACCACGAAAAGTTAAAGTTCTTTCTGAATGGTGGCATGTTGTTACCATTGACCATCTTGAGGTCTCCGCGAGAAATGTCAAACAATTCAGGACAAAATGTAATGGACAACGTTTTGGCATCCTAAACATTTCATCAGCAGGCGACGAGCCATCTTATGGTACTCGATCATAACACTTCGTTTCGTTTTGTTCAAGGCTTTGCCAAACAATGCATTTAATTAGGAATCAATTGTGTTCACCAGATGCTGACTGTTAAAATAATAGCATGCAGGAATTTTCATCATATATATGTACTGTGGAGTATCGGGTGACACTGGTCGTTTCAAAGAGGAATCTACAGTTTTGTTTTCATTCAAGCAGTGTTGCACTTGGTCGTTCAGAACTTCGCCCTCGAAAGTTTTTTTGATTTTCGGTGATGTTTTTGATTTGTGTGGGGTGAATCATTTCGACGAAAGCCACTTTCCAATGGGCCTCCTGATCCAATTGGATGGCCTGAGGTAATTTGGTCATGAAACAGCATAACATATTATGGGGAAACACATCCATGGAACTGTCACTGGCTAAAGTTAAGTAAATTTTGTTATTCCTCGTTCCAGAATTGTTTTCCGAGGAGTCACTCGAGGTCAAAGGGGTGTCCAAAAAATAGTTGTTGTTGTGGTGGTGGTGACTGATGGGAGGGTGACTGGCGTTAGTCGCAAGGCTCCCGTTGTTACTATTAGAATATTTCAGAGAAGGATTGGGTAGAAGAGAACCGATGCAACTTCTCAGTAAAATGGTCCACAATTGTTTGTCTCCTAGCTGCAAACTCGGATTGTCGATGGCAGCACCGATGACACAATGCACCACAAAGATTTAGCAGATAAAGACGATTTTCATTTGAGGGACACATTCTCCACACCACACCCACAAGGGTTGCTTTTGTAAATCTTGGAGAGAAGAACTTGGAGAAGAGTGGTCACTGTTGTTGTTGAGGCTGTGTTGAAGGTCATGAAGGTCACTTCTTTTTATAGTCGATGACATGCGAAGCGTCAATCCAAGAATCAAAACGGAGGATACACTGTCGAACGTACTTTGACTTCTTTGACACGTCGTTTTCCCACTTTGTCTGTTCTTTGATCGAGAATGCTTTTGATGTCGTACACTTCGTCTTTTTTTTTTGGTCACTCGTTGTAACTCGGGCAAGTAAAAAAGTTCTTTTAAACACTTCACCGTTCATGTCTTCCAATTTATAGATGGCAGGATGACGGCCATGAACTCGTCCATTGACACGAAACAATTCGGTGGTGGGTAAGTAACCTTGTCGAAAGTGCGTTTGGTTTCGCCAATGTGCACCCAATCTCCCATCGTCAACACTCCACCTTTTATTGGGGACTGCATTAGTAGGGGACATACCAAACAAGCGCTCAAAGACGATCACTTCGTTATCGGGAATCAATTCTTTGGGGGCGCATCCGTTGCTCCGATGATAAGATTGGTTTTACGCTTCGACCAGGCAAGGTAAGACGTCGATGTACTTCAGAGTGTGTTGACGCGTAAAATATTTCCACATGCGTTCTTTCAAGATGTGTTGAAAACTTTCCATGATGCTGTCTTTGGTTTCGGGAATCTCGGTGGTGAAAAAATAGATGTCTCGCTTCTTCAAAATTTTTTGCAAAGCTTGGTCAGAAATTCGGTGCCTTTGTCGGTTTGCCAGCGAAGAGGGTGACGACCACTTTGTTTCAACACCAGTTTTAGGGCTCGCCTAACTCAGTGCTCGAGTTGGAAGTTAATGGCACGACCCAAGCAAATTTGGAAAAGACGTCGATGACACAAAACAAATATTTGTAGCCACGATTATAGGTGTCCAAATGAGAGACATAGGCTAAATCGGCTTGCCATTAATGATCGATGCCCTCCACTCGGGTGCGAATTCTGGAAAATTTTCGTCGAATGGGTTTGTGTAAGGTGTACGTGGCTTGTTCTTGAAACCATCGTCGCACTTGAGGTAAACGGCCACTTTTCAATCTGGTTTTGGCAGCACGATACAATTTCCAAACTCCTCCGTATTCCGCAGGATGGGCTGGATTGTGGTAAATATTAGCTAACAAATTCTCCAACAGGACTCTTATTCTCTCTTCATTAAGTCACCCACTCTTCACAGATGCTACTCTGGCTTGGGTGAGGTGGTGGTTTGGAAACGACTTTACGTGTCCGACGTGCCATGGGAGTAGAAGTAGAGGGTGGTGGTGGTAATGGGATGGCTTGTCTTGCTTTCTTTATCACCTCTACTTTCCCTTCTTTCTTTTTCACTTCTGTCGAAGGAGGAGTGGACATCATCTTTTTAACTCAAGCTTTGAGTTGTTATCTTTGGGGAGTGGAGGAAGGGGTCAACAAGGACTCTGCAATCTTACTAGGGATAGGAGCCGCAGATTGAAAGATTTATCGTACCTCTTTCTCTGGTCTCCGTGGGGTTGCGTCTATCTTGGTCACTGGGGGTGGTGGTGGTGGTGATGGACTTTCCATCAGGTTCTTAATATCTTTCAGAGTCGGTGGAGCTGTTTCGTCGAAGGCTTTCTGTTGAAAGCGTTGAAGTCGTTGTAACGCCTGACCGTACCGTTGCGATTTTTCTGACAAATTGGTGCGATCCATCAGCGATTGCAATTCTTGTTTTAACTGGGACATCTCAGTCAAATGGGAGGTAAATGCGGGGTTCGTTGTTCTTGCCAACGATAAAATTCCATCCATCTTTTGTAAGGGACTAAAGTCAATTTTCGTCCTTCCATCAGATTCCGAAGGTCACGTATGAGATCTATTCACCCAAGAGGTCCCTTTTATCTTCTTGGTCTTTTTATCTTGGTGCGCTTGGATAATCAGCTCCCGTCATGAGTCCAGTAATCATTGTTCCCAATACTCCTTTCACAAAGGGCGCTAAACAGGTGCACATATCCTCCGCGTTGCACTAACATCTTTTTCTTTCGACGGATGGGTATTTTCTTTATGGAGGGGCCCCGAGTGGCCGAGTGGTCTAAAGCGCTGATCGTTACGGATCACTGCCATCTCACCTCTGTCTGCGTGAGTTCGAGTCCAGGCTCGGCTAACGTGGGTACGTGAGAAAACCTGCCAGTAGCTTCTCGTGGGTCGGTGGTTCTTCCCGGGATTTTCCAGGGTTCTTCCTCCACCATTAATACTGGCCGCCATGTATAGCCTATCTTGTGCTGAAAAATGGCGTTAAACCCTATAACAACAACAACAACATTTTCTTTATGGCCATTTGGCGAAGAACGTGTCGATGCTTGGCCAAGTGTTCTTTCCGATGCTTGGACAAATATATCTTTCCATTCAAGATATTCAGGCTACATTTGCACACGGTATCGACGAATTCTTTCCGGGCTGTTTGAATAAGTTGTTTCCGCATGGGTGGAGGGGCTTTGGACAGGACCGACAACACGTCCCAATGGTTGGCTAAACGAGGAGGCAGTCCTTTCCTTTTCGTTCCTTTTTGGGGGATGACATCTTTGTTTGTTCCGGATCACACAAAAAATACACTGACGTCGATGACTTGGCACACGTCCTTTTATCTTATTTTTGGGGAGGTATTTTTTTAGTAGGCCATACGGTTTCTAACCAGTCCGTTTGACGAACTCTTTTACTATCCCAACAAATAATCCTCCTCTTTGTTTGCTCTTTTTCTTTGGACGATTGGGTCTTTTCCAAGGTGAACGATGTTGGGTTAGACGTTTTTTCGGAAGTGGGGTCAAACGACGAGACTGTCCTTTTCTTTTTCCTTTTTGGACAGGAGAACGCCAATGGTGGTGGTGGTATGCACTTCTGGCGGGTGTCCTCTTTTTTCGTTCAGGAGCACGAAAGCACTGTTGCCCATCGTCTGGAAGGTTGTTTTTTTTATAGTGGAAATCGTCGCTACTGATTGTCGATACGTCGTATTAACTTTATTACAGGCAACACTCGACTTTGAGGGATTCGCAAAGGACTAAATCGGGACAGTTCCTACTTGGAAAAATCCAATAAACTCTGTAATATGCCTAATATGCCCGATCTCTCTTGGACTTTGATTTTGGGGGCGCATACGTTGTTAGCAGCTGCCTATGCTTCTAAAGAGGGGGAGGGTGTCACCGCTGGATGAGAAGTTCCTAGAGACACGGGTTTCCATTTTTTCATCAAAATAGGAAGAATATGTGTCAAATTGGGCTTGGCTGGCATCACAAGCAAACAGGGAAGTGGAAGAAGCTGAGGTTACTGGAGACACGGTCACCGTCGCTGTAGGTCGTGACTTGGGAATGTAAGGTTGTGTTCGGACCGCAGTGCCGCTCTTGCGGGTAGAAGCTGTTCTCTGGAGTCTTTTCTTGGAACTTTTCTTTTTCTGGGGCTGTGATCTGGTCTTGACACCACTGCTCTTTTCTTCTGGGTACGTTTGGGACGGGGAGTGGCTTTTATCTTGGTGGTGACTGCTGGGGCATTGGGATCCCATTTTAAGAGGGAACGAATGATGGCACCTCCTAGAGAACCGCTACCTCCACTTTTCAAAATGATTTGCTTTTTGGTTTGAGTGTCGATGCAGGGATCTGCCAGCTGCGTCAAGACTACTTTGTTTCTCTCACAAATCTTTGGAATGTCAGGTACTTTCTTCGTCCAAGCCTCGAAACCAAACCTTTTCCTGTCACGTACATTTTTACAGTGAGTTTAACCAACAAATTATACACACATCTTCGTAAGCATCCGGAGTTCTAAAATTTCGCAAAGAAACTTTTCTTCAAACAGACGTCGAGATGTTTGGAGATGAAAGCGCAACGCTTTTAACGGAGTGAGTTTCTTGTGCGCTTTTAAAGGAAACACCATCATTTTTTCGTGGTAAGTACTGTTTGTAAAGAGTCCACAAGGAATCGGCTGGTAAAGGAAGTCCCAGAAAGGAAGTAACCAAGACACACACTACACGACGTCCAATACAAATGACTCAGCTCTCGTAAAAAGTGTTGGTAATAATCCATAGTGAATAGTGTCATTGACTTTCCTCCACGGTATTTGTTGTATCACTAATGATAAAGGTCGTAGCATGGCAGCAAGCTTTTATACTCTCTTCTGTTGGAGGTAATAAATGTACTTTTTGCACAGAGCTGATCTTACTCAAGTGGCGAATCCAAATTGTTTAGTCATTAACATGCACATCACACGTCACACAGAAGTTACCTCTCCAACCAAGATTAGTCCGTGTAAAAGATTTTGTTAATCCTCTAAGTCTTCCTCCTGAATTCGTTGCAGTTCGTAAGAGGAAAGAGTAGCATCCAAAGCCTTCTGGTCGTTTATTAGTTTATCAATGTCTTACCACTGGAACGTTTTCATCAGAATCTGTACTCTTATAGCATTCATGTACCAGTGGCTCAAACATCGGTGACGTAAAGGATGCAATTGTTCTTTGAGTTTCACTTGTATTTTGACAAAGTCTTGGCATATGCGTTCTCTCAACTCCACAGGCAAACCACGAATGTTCTCTTATAAAGTATCCACAAAGAGATTAATGGGGTCCCACTAAAGGTAGGTAGTGACAGTGCGAAGACCATCGAGCATGTTCCAGGTAAGCGAAATCTTTCTGCTCCCACTAGTGAAGTGACACACCGCAACTGAAACAGTTGACTCTATCGCCTTCGCCCAAGTAGACAAATCCAGCTCTGGCTAGTTCTTCCAAGGTAGGTTCTCCCAAATATTTAGGCCACTTTCCTTGGAAGGTTTGGAATCGACTTTCAAAGTCGCAGTATTCAGACAAGCTCACATCAACGAATATTCTTCTTTCACAGCCTCATTTCGATGACACGGTGGTAATATCCGAAATAGTTTGCTCAGGCATGGATGACATCTGTATGGTGGTAGCTGCACGGTAGTATGACGTTGAGGATAAAAACCAATAAAGTGTTAAGGTGTACTGTAATGAGTGGCATCGCTTTCGCATCCGTGTAGGTGTAGTAGTAGTAGTCATAGTGAAATTCCCATGATGTTGTGCTGAATCGCTTAGGTCGTGGCGTACGGCATCCCTGCAATCGCAAGGCACAACATCGCACTCGACTTGAGAATGATTGAACTTGAATTGTGTCTGTCTGAAAGGATTCATCTCTCTCGCTTGACGTTTGTAGTCGCAATGAACAATCGGTCTTGGAAGTTTTCCCCTCTTTATACTAGTCGTAATGAAGTCTCGAGCTTGTACATCTTTCAGTTTTTGTCTAATTTTGGAAGTCTTCCTTTTCTTCTTGGACAACGGTAGTACCTTCTCCTAAGGTACCGTCACAAGTGTACTGCAGTGTGATAAGTGGAAAGGCCATAGAAAGGTAAGAACAGTGCGGAGACCATCGAGTATGTTCCAAAATAACTGTATCTTTAAAGATACATTGATCCATACGCAACGCCAGACCGCAGCTGAAACATTGTACTTCGTATCCCAATCCAGTCTCAGGTCCCAAGCAGACAAATCCTGTTCTAGATAAAACATTCGGAGTTGGTAATCCTTCCCTATCGTTAGGCCATTTTTGAAACGTTTCCAATCGACTGGTACAATCACAATAGTCAGGCAAGAAGACAGGAAAATTGTACTGTTTGAACTTGGAGTTCGCAGTTGGTCTCTCACTCGATCGTTGCTGTGTCGAAGTCATCCTTCTTGTTGGTGGCTATCGTCCTGGAACCATTTGTTTTTATACTAGTGACTTCTGTACGGTAAAGTGAAGTGGTTGGGAAGCCGAATTCGATTTTGGTACACGATTTGAAACGGTTTTCCAAGGGCTGACTGACGATTTGCTGTGTGGGTAAACGTACAATATTGTAGGTTCGTAGGTGGTCACTTTAAAGTCTTGATCCTCTCCAGATTGCAAGGCTTCTTTCAACACGCTAAAGTTCACCACTTGACTGGTGGGATAATTTCGAGTCAATCCTTTCACTTTACACTCAGTGTGCACTTATCCTCGTTGTTCCCGGTATTCGTAACCGTAATATTTAGGACCGCCACTTGTAAAACCTATAATCTGTTTGTCGGGGTGCTCATCCGTCCAGTTTCCTAAACGGTCTCCTTCGATGTCAGGGTGACGGTGACCAAGGCAATCAATGTAGATGCAACTGTCAGTGTCAAAATACAGCACACGATCTCCTAATTGGTGTAAGGCTTCCTACAATTTTAAGCGAGCATGGGCTGTCGTGTAGGCTGCAATAATGACATTTCCAAATTCGTCAGGCTGTACAAACTCCAATTCTTCCTCGTAATTGACAAATATCAAGTCTTCACGAAGTACGTCCACGTGTTTCATGTATTTGGTTTGTCGTGAATGATCTGGAAATAGCGGGAAGGTTCTCTCAAATACTCCATCTTGGGTAAACACGGTCGTTGTGCTATTTTTCTCCACAAGCAATTCAACATCACTTTGGCAAACGATCGCCTTCCTTCATTTTCCTCTACGTAGTCTAAAGTGATGCCTTCCTGCGCAAAGTATTCTTCTTTGAATGTCTTTGGTCTTCGGGAGTGTGACAACAGAAAAGATAGCCGCTACCTTCATGTTTCAGTTTCCAAAAACTATCCACTTAGTCTGCGAAAATGTCTTTCTGAGTGTTGTCACCCTTGTGGTACGGTTCTGTCTTGGGAAAATGGTAAATTTCGTATACTTCCAACAATTGGTATGCCAGGTCCAGAGCTTTAAACAATTCCACGCTGTCCCACGTTCCTGTCAAGGTGCGTTCGTCGTGAGTGTGATGACAAGGTTGGTCTTGGTTACATGTTTCACCACAAGTGCGACACAAGGGAAACATCAGTTTTCCCTGGCAATGGTGAGGTAAAACGGTATGGTACAAGTCCATGGGAGGCAAGACATTGCACCTGATCAATCCTTCGTATTGTCAAATGTTGTCCACGTCGATATGTTCCGTCAGCAATTGTGGGTGCACTGATGGAAAGTGACAATATTTGCACACGTAAGGACACAGCGAACACACGTCTAGGTATTTGATTTCTTCTCCTTTCTCCTGCTCGGCGTGGTACAGCAAACAGGTAGCATTCGTCCGTCCTCCATACAAACCGTTCCGAGGGTTTAGAGGGTCCACCAGCTTGGAGCTTTGCACGATGCGTTTAAATTCCGGATCGGTTTTCAAACGGTGATCGTACTCGTGTTCCCACATTTCCACCACTTGGTATCCTTCCTGTTCTAACTTTAAGCAACGCTGACATGTGGCCTCGTACAACTCTTGCATGGTACGTTGTAAAAACTCGTTTTGGGTGTCACGTTGAGGGTAACAGGTCGGACATCCGTGAAATAAGCAACCGTTAAACTCGTATACGATCTTGAGGTTTTCTAAGTCCCAGCCATCCACTGAATAATTTCCAATAGTCTTTTCGCCTCCTCTGTTTCTGGAATGTTGGATCCATTTGTCTTCCTTGTTGCACAAGTAATGTAACCAGCGTAGGGCTTTGACCGAGTATCGACGTTTGACAAAATTGGTCGTTTAAGAGCGGATGACAGACATTGTATTCTCGGGCATGAATCGTTTGCGGTACACAAAGGAACACGCGTTGGCAATGGTGCAGACTTTTCTAAAAGGATCGATCCCTCCGTACACCATTAAGAATTCTCGAATGTTCCACAACTACGACGTAAAATGTCCACGTGGGATCGACAATACTTTAACATTTCTTCCTGAAAGTCGAAGTGGTCCGAGACGTGAGTTTGCTACCAAGCGCATGTTGTCCTCCAAAGATTTTTTCACGTCCTCCAGGAATCTTGCTACAACGTGGGCAATGGTTTAAAAAAAATAGGTTCTTGGATGCACTTCTCGCATGCTCGAGGAGCCATCCAGAAATTAGGAATGTGAATGCCGGTCTCTTGCATGCACTCGAAATCAAAAAAGATGAAATTCCCTTTCTTGTGGTAATCTTCCTCTTCCTCTTCCTCCTTCTGTTGGGTTTGGTGATTTTGAATGCAGCATTCGTGTTCCAAGTCCACGATCTGGTGATAAATGTAACAACGTTTCTTTCCTGGACAAATGCTCGCTTGGCATTATTGTTACCTATAACTTGTCCACAAGTAGGGCACAATGTCAAGAGTTGGCAAGCACTTTTCTGCTGTGAACCTTGTCTTCATATGTTCTTGGTAACAGGTAGGGTTCACAAAAGTGAGCTGACAAGCCGGGCAATGCACTCGTTCTTGTCCTTCGTCAAGACAGGTTTAGAGGCCAAACATCCTGGACATTTCGATCCACAATGCTTGTGTTGCTATCGATTGTTATGCCCATTGTCATATATCTCACAGTAATAACTGTATCCCAGGAATGCTGTGATACTAGTAATGGCATCGAAATGTTCATCGTGATGATTGACGTGAATGCGTTTTCCATCTTTGAAATCTTTGCCTCGAAACAAGTTTTCCACGCACTTCTTGGTGGTGCACTTTCAAGGTGTAGTGTGGAGCCAAGACGTCTGGCAATTTTTGTATTTCAGGAATGCCACAGGGTGTGTCTTTGGATAGGCCTGCTTGCTGTAACAGGAGTTCTGCTTCTCTTCGTGGTTTGGCTCGATTCGCTTTCTGAATAGTTTTCCAGTCTCTTTTCATTCTGCCGTGTCGTTCTTGTCCGCATAAGTTCGTCCTACCACGATGGCACGAGCTAGACACATCTTGTCTTAAGTGTTGTTAATTTGGATGAGGCTAGTTTTTGTGCTGCGAAGGTCGTTCACAAAACATACTTTTCTTAGTTTTCCGGTCCCTTTGGGAAGAAAAACATGGGTCATGCACAGGGTCGCTTTTCCATCGGTGATGTGAAACATGTCGTTGGATTGCTGCACGTGTTGAATTTTGTCGATGACTTTGGAAGCTGTCTGCTGGGCTGCAAAACTCGATCCAAACGGATGACTTCAAACTGTGTTTGGCTTCACATTGTCGTTTCAGTGTGGTTAACAAAGAATCCCACAAATCGGTGATGAACCCCTCTATTTTCTCCAGCGGTACGTCTGATTTGAAATCTTTAAATTTCACCGTTTACGTGTAGGCAGTGGTTCTAAAGTTTCTAGATGAGCGTTTATCCGTCTCTCGAATGTGGTAATACTTTTCAGGTAATAGTGGTGGTGGTGGTGAACTTTGGTTTGGCATATACTCTCTCGGTCTGGATGCAGACGTGACAGGTGTGGATTCTGGTTCACTCAAGGCATCTTCAAAATCGCTGGCATGGATTTGAGCCACGATTGCAGCTACTGTACGAGGCGATATGTCACGTTTCTGCCTCTTACTTTCTTCTCCTTTCCCCACGAAAGGTTGCGATCGTTTCATCTTTCATTTGCAAAATGTCAAATGAATCAGATTTAAACGCCATTGTGTCCTATATATAAATGTAAGGTTAGTGGTTTCCCTATATAAAGGGTCAGTGTCTTCCCTCAAAGTATTAATTTCACTCTCAATCCTTCCTGAAAGACGGAAGAGCCAACACAGATCGAACTTCTGCTCAAAGCTTTGCGAGGTGTCATACGAAGGTTTTCTTCAAAGAGGCAGACGGACTACTAAACCTCCTTTCGAGGTAAAAGTCAAAATACTTGCTATATCTGTCATAGGAAAGGACACAACGTCCACAACGTCAAAGCAAGAGAGGCGTTAAGAGAGACAAAGGTCAAGATATCTGTTATCACTGTCCAGAGAAAAGACATTGGTCTTTAGACTGTCCTAAGAAAAAAAAGATAACCGACCCAAGAAACAACAAGAACAGGAGGAGAGGGGTTCTGAACATGAAGAAGAACCCTGTAACAAGGAGGAAGAACCCAGACCCGTCCAAAAAGAGAAGAAAAAAAGACGAGAAGAACGTGAGGAAGACGAAGAGGAGGAAAAACCTGTGACAGTGAAAGGAAAGAAATTTAAAAAAGGAGAGAGTGAAAGGAAAAGAAGCTAATAATTTTTTAAAGCGATGTAATGTGAAATTTGATTGTAATTTGTACCAGAGTATAGACCAGAAAGAAAAACGTAAGTGTTTCTTGGTTTTGAGTTTTATAATAATAAGGACATACACTCACGCACTCACACATATACATGATGGGTAAAAAAGGGATTTGAGTTTTATTTGATTTTGGCAAACGCTGAGTAGTCTCTTTTCGAGATAAGTGACTAGCCCTGGAAAGGACAATTGCGTGTTTCCTTGTTGATCAAACTTAGAAACGGGAGGCAATGCACTTTAACTGCCTTATCCCTTTGCCACGGCCAAGGGCTACTTCTTGAGCTGCTACTGTCGATGATTTGGTACAAATCACTAGTGTTGGTATCTCAGGCGTAGTGGGAGTGTGGACGGGGTTGAAATGTTTGGCCCGGGGAGGTCTTTTCTTGGGTTGTATTAAAGAAGTCTGATACATTTTTTCAGACATCTTAACTCTGCTAAAATGTCTAAGAGTACCGTTACTGTTTGACTTCACTGGCTTCCTTCTCTCTTAGTCCTTGTTTCTTCTCTGCTTCTTCTTCTCCTTCTTCCTGTCGTTTTCTTCTTGCTTCTTCTTCTCGTTGTTGCTGTTGAATGAGAAAGGGCTTTTCTGCTTCTTTCTTCTGTTGCAAAAATTTCTCCAATTCTTCGTTTTGCATCTGTTTAAAATCCTGGTCGTACGGTAAGGAAGGAGAAGGCGGCGAAGGTGCTGGTACCGGAACAAAGTCTTGTGAACAAGAGAGAAAATCCACTAAATCCCAATTACAATCGTTCTCCTCTGGAAGAAGGACTTTGTTTGCTTTGGTAGCCGCTGCTATGCCGTCACTCCTCGTCTCCACAACCGGTGCACCCCAATTCATCGTCTTCGTAGTTTCCGTCATATTCTAACTCTGCCGCATTGACTCACTGTGCACAGACACTAGCGTACCTGTATAAGTAATGTGACGTCACAGGTAGCTCTCTTCTGATTCAAAGACGAGACTCCGCAATGTGACTGAACTTTGTAACGCGTGTTATAATTGGTGAAAGAAGTCAATCCGTTTCGATCCGCTCTTCCAATTTAGATAACCGCGGTTCATCTCATTCCATTCACCTGTTCTCCTCACAAGATGTAGACTAACGTAGAATCGTCTACCCTCCTATCGTCGATGCTGTTCCACCCGGACTATCCCATGTATATCAAATCATCATGGCTTATCACCCAGATCAACGATACAGCCCTTGGAAACGAAGAATCTACGTGGAGAAGCAAGGCTGTCTGAAGCGAGGCTTAATCTAAGGTCCAGATGTCATACGAAGTTTGAGGAAGAGAAGACCCATGCGATTCACTCTATGTTAACTCGATGGTGTTAACAAAAAAAAAAAAACAGCCTCAAAGGCCCTTTTCAGGACCACTCATATGTCTCGACAAGATGTCTATTCACTCTTGCCTAAAATTGTTTTAGTCGAATGTATTGTTGTTTGTTTGATAGATTTATGTCTCATAGATAAATCTGTTTGTCTATGTCATTTTCTCTATACATGTCTCTATGTTTATGTCTCTGTTGTATATGTCACTACCTAAAGTAGCGCGTATTCAGGTCAGCCACTTGCAACATTGTTGCCATTGTTTCCCCGGTGTCCAGTACTGTCACGTCACCCCTTTCCAATTCCCCTTGTCCCTATGCAGGCTCAATATATTGTTGCTATACATTCTCTGTGTTAAAATCCCCTTGTCCGTGGAGTCGCCCACCCATGTTAAATTCCCCTTGTCCGTAGAGTGCCGGGACCATATTTTAACATGGAAATCTCATTGTCCGTTGGGTGCCCCTTACACTACTTACAGTTTTTGTATCAGAATCACTTCCGGTTAGTACGGAGATTTAAGTGAAGCGTTTGATACCGTTTGGCTTAAAATACCTGTCTACAAATTGCACGTATTACAAAATAGAGTACATAATTATTTGAAAACTTTCTGTTCCCGGGAACGTGGAGGGGGTACAATGTGAGAGCTACTCTTTATTATGAGAAACCATATTGCCTGAGACATAAATCGATATCAATCTCAAACTGTTTGCCAGTGATAAATGTCCGTTTCTTAATACCGGCAGAAGTGCACGCTGGCGAATTTGAAAAAGACATGATTTTCCCATATCCAAAACCATCTACCTCCAATCGAGAGAGAAACGGACAGACAGACAGAGACAGGGAGACAGCGACAGTCTAATTCAGTCATGAACGGAAGTCTCTCGGTAACTCGTAAAGATTATTTTGACAATCTAAACAAATAAAAAACCAAAAAGGGACTTCCAGAAGCTTTCCAACGAGAGTTTGCACTTTTAGATTCATATATTTGCCACAAATAATCTGTCGTTAAGCGAAATCTAACACACCAACACGATAAGGAGTGCAGATTTGAAAGGGATCTTCAAATCTTGTGGAATCAGTTCTAATAAAATACTTGATAATTTACAAAGTCATTGACTTTCTGCCATTGATTTTCGTGTAAAACCGATGGCAGAAGTCGTGGCATGGCAAGTCCTTTAATGTGATAGCAGTGTATCATTTTCTGACCATTTGAACAGTTTCAGAGTAATTAGTCCTCTTGTAACGTTCAGATACCAATGATTAAGTTATATGTCGTTTTGGATGCAGTTATTCTTGGTGTTTCACCTGAATCTCTTCAAAGTAGTTTTAAATGCGTGTTCGTATATCAGGAGGTAGACTCGGAATGTGCTCCTCCAAACTGTCCATTTATTGGAATGTCACCTGGCCATTTAAATATTTACAAACTAGTCTGTTTTTCTACAACATTCAGATGCCAGTTTTTGAAACAATTAGGGCGTAGGAGATGATACTTTTTGGAGTAAACAATAAATTTTCAAACCTCACCAATGTGAAACCTTTAGTCATTGGTATAAACAAACAAATGTACTAACACTCAAAAGGCTAGGATGTAACAATAAAGAAATGAAATCACACACACACACACACACACACACACACACCATCAAACAAGGTGTTAAGAAAACTCGGCGGTTTTGTATATTTGCTATCAAAATGGGTTTCCACTAAATTGTTTAAGACACGTTTCAATGCATACACTAGCTTTGAACTTGTTTAGTAAGTCAATGTTTTGGGTTTTCAATTTTTATTTTCAAATTTACCTTTCCAGATTTAAACTTTTAAATTGTAGTTTTCAAATTTCAGGTTCGAATTGTGCTTTTTAAATTACAATTTTTTAATATTCCTCTTCAATTTTCACTTTCTGGATTAGAATTCCAATTTCATTTTTTACCTTTCATTTTCAAACTGATTTTCAAATTTCCTTTTTGTAAATTAAATTTCAATTTTCATTTTCATTTTTACATGTTCATCTTCATTTTCTGTTTCCATCATCAAAAGTTGGTTTCTCGTCTTTCATTTTTAATTTTAATATTCAAATTTTATTTTCATTTTTTTCCCAACTTTATTTGAATATTTTCTTTTAAATTTCTATTTCCAAATTTAATTCAATTTGATTTCCAGAAGTTTTCAGTTGTAGTTCTCATTTTTATTTTTCTTTTTCTCTTTTGTTTGGAATTTTTTCAGACTGCTGTCTTTAAATTTCTGTTTTCAATTTCAAATTTTCATTTAAATTTTCATTTTATTTTTATTTTCAGTTTCTCATTTTCAATTTTTATATTCCAAACTTTTTATTCTTTTACGTTTTTCTTGCTTTCGGCGTTTAAATTTTGCTGTTTCGAATGTCATTCTTATGTTTATTTTTTCAGTTTCATTTTCAGTAGTCCATTTGTATTTTATCATTTTTAATTTTCACTTTTAATTTGTGTCTTTCAAATTAAATTTTCTCAAAATTCAATTTATAAGTTTTTAATTCAGTTTACATATTTAGTCTATTATATATATATGTTTCATTTCCAGATATTTCCTAATGTTTATATTTTCATTTTAAACTTTCATTTTCGGATATTTGTTTATCAATTTTTCTTGGCATAGTCAATTTTTGTTTGTAAATTTTTGAAACGTTTTCTATTATCAAATATTTGTTTTTCAAAATCTCAATTTCAGTTTATCATTTCGAATACACCTTTGCAAATGAAGTTTTTCAAATTTCATTTTTCGATTATTTTTGTAAATGTTCATTTGTACTTTTAATGTTCAATTTACCATTTTGAAATTTCATCATTTCCAATCTTTTGGCCAATTTTCCTTCTCTAATTTTTATTTTCAATTGTGGTTTGCAATTTTTGGATGGAAAAACATTGCAGTGCCAAAGGAGAGGAAGAGAGTCAAGATGAATGTTGATGTTCGAGATTCAAAAAGGTAAAACCTTAAGTAACATAGTCGTCTATATATATATATTAAACAAGATGGAGAAAAAAGAAAGTTATGCATCATACATGAAGTCTTGGTACCAGTCAAGAAAATAATTTTCTGTCTATCTGTAAAAATGCTAAGGATACATATACATAATAAACCTTCTAACTTACTTTTGTTTTAAAGTTAATTATGTTCTGAGCGACATATATATACACAACCACTTACACAATCGCACAAATAACTTTCAAAAGAGATACTACTCAGATGAAACAAAATCCAAATCCCATCATTCGAATTGTCTCTTGTGTGATAGTATGTAAGTGTGTTTGTATGTATCTTGTATGTAAACAATGCGGTTGTTTTGAAGGTCGGAGGAATCATCTAATAAGACCACATGTGAGGCACGGGAAATTTGGTTCGCACTAATGAAACAAAACCAAAAATTTGAAGTTATTAAAAGAGATGTGTTAAAATGAACTTTTTACTTACCTCATTTACAATGAGTGACTAAGAAAGATAACTTCGTGGGCGATATCGAAAGCATTGTCGTTTGAAAACATCGACTTTAAGAAGTGAAATTTCCCTGGAAAGGATATCTACTCAGTTTCCAGTCTGGAATTGCCTCTTCACACGTCATAGATTTTAAGTAAATGTATAAGTGATCACCACGCCATTAAATACAGCAGTTACCTCACCTTTTGAGAGTTCAAGAACAATAAACACATCAACAACACTAACCACTGTGTGTGTGAAGTTTGAGATGTGGGAGACGTTTCTATAAATTCTAAATCTTTTCTGCAAATGCTTAGTGGTGCATTGTGCTTTTGGAGCATCCATCGGAAAATTGAGTTGGCCATATTGAGAGATATAACTGAGGACTATTTTACTCAATGGTTGTATTGATTATATTATTGATAGTCCATTGTGGAAATATACCGACAGTAATAATAACACCAGTAGTTTCGCCAACGCCAATCAAAATAAATGTTTTCCAATCAAACTAAAAGCCCTCTTCTGGAACTCTTTTTGGAAAATAATTTTCCTCCGACAATCAATTTTATTTAACATTACTCACTGACAGTTCTACGAATGTGTTTCCCAGCAACACATTATGTTGTTTCACAGACAAATTACCTCAAGCTCTAAGATTGGATCAGAAAGCCCATTGGGAAGTAGCCTTGGTAGAACTCATTTAACCGACTTAAAGAACACTTGGACAAAAACGGTTCACTGATTGGTGTTGGTGGTTGTGTGTGTTTGTATAGCAATTTTTATACAATCACAAAACGTGGTGTTTTGGAAGCTATATGCGATGTGTCGGATTGTAAAGGTGTGTGTTTAGATTGTAGATCAGTATTTTAACATTATCATTCCTGTTTGAGGCAATAAATTCTAACACTCCATGGCGTGATATATGGGACTCAAACATACGACGTAATGTTAATTTCAATTCATATGCTATAAAATTTCGACTCTTTGAGACTATAATATCATTTCTATGTTAAATCTATGGACCATTTTAACACAGGATTTTCCGTTGGAAGCCATACTAGCATCTCTATGTAAACCTATGAAGCAATGTTAGTTCTCATTAGAGGCCGAATACCTATACACCACTACTTTCATGAAATATTTTAAATAATCTCTATCAAACAATGTGGCGTAATAAAATACAATATATTTAGGCAGAAAATTTACGATTCTGTTGGGTAATGAAAAAATGTATAAAAAGCATTTACTGGTTATTTTTCAAATCCTCTCAATGTTCTTGCGTTTCTGTAGTTGAATGTTTTCCAAATATTTTTTGATTGTTATGCCAGCGTGATAATTGTTCGAAGTCATAAGGAAAAGGACTTAAGGGGTTTAAAGCTTCAGAACTTCCTTTGCTTAATAGAAGGTTTAATGACTAACAAAATATTTTACACATGCAACATTAATGCATAAATTTATTTCCGCTTCAATTCGATTTACGTCGTTATTGTTTTCTGAGTTTTAGTACACATAATTCATTCTTGTAATATATAATTTAGAACATATTCTCTTGCAATTGAGTCTCTGTTTGTCCGTCCCTCATTACACATTAAGTGTTTAGTATCAGTCCCAAAATACTCATCAATGTCTTATTGTCTATCTCTACGGCCTTTTGCCTATGACCTGGTTCTTTTGGTTGAGGTAAAGTGTATAGTGAGATATAAGACGAAACAATTGTTGACCTTAAATGTTCATCTGCTACAACAACAAAATGAACATTTAAAATCATTATACCTATACCATCCATTTACTTTACGACTACAACATCTCTAGATGATGCCTATATTTGTGTATTAACATTGAGTAAGAGATACGTAAGCTTTCATGAACCAATCATTTTTGAGAATAATTAATAATTACTAGATCGCTCAGAATGTGAAGACAAATCACAAAGCTCGATATTGTTTTACTCAGTATAATAACTGCGCAAAGCTACCTTGTATTGACGGTAACAATTTTCGAAGAGGTGATATAAATGTTTCAGGAGTTTAACATGAAAGAAACAGTTTCGGTATCAACAGATACTGCTCATTTGCTTACTTGTTTGGATGGGCTAAAAGCTTGGTTAAAACAAGTTGCCCTACAAAATAACATACAAACAGTTCAAATATTGGCTTGTGGACTTCCAAATGGAAATAACTACACTACAATGTTTTAGAATAGATGATAATTTGTATATCGCATGTTATAATGATACCAAGAAGATATCCTGCATAAACCGGATAGTAGGTTGGTCAGATAAATTTGGTATAAGTAAGAAATAAATTACACAGATAGGGTAGTCCAACATCTTCAACACCGCTTGGGCTATACATGATTTACATTATAGTCATTATGCTATAAATTATAGAACTGACTTTTTGTATGAGTGCAGGCCACAAAAAGAATGACTCGCAGGCATGTACATGGACCAATGTGGCATCGATGATCAAACTAAATACACGTATTTGGAGCAAAATTTTAAAATGGTCCAAATTGCATGTTAGCAAAACGCGTTAAATTGCAAATAAGGATCAGGTTGATGTATATTCTGTCACAGCAAGCCATCAAGGCACATTAAAACGACAATGATTGCATAAAATGTTTTGGAACTGTTCGATGTTGCGTCGCATTACAAAATGTGCATCATAAAATTCAATTCACATTGTTAGAGTAGTAAATAATAAAGATTAAATAACGTTGCAGGTCATCGATCTTGTATTAAATAACGTAACTGGATATACCGTCTACATAGAATAACAAGTCTGTTTTTACAGAGTATGGAAAATGTCCTCAGGAAATTGATTTCCTAATGTATAATATTAAGGTGTGTGAAACATTTATCGTGATTACATAATTATTAAATCCCATGAAAACTTCTTCTCAGCAAAGCATGGATTAATTCAAAAGACCTGTTTTAGAGGAGTTTCTGTATGCAGTCTCAAAAAAATGCGTAATGAATTAAGGTACCTGCAAATCGAACAAAACGTATATTGCCAAATTTGTTTGCTTAATGACATAAATATTTTACGTGTATCAAGGAAGCGTAAATCAAATGCAAAATGTAAAGCAAAAGGCATTGAGAAGCAATATCGAGTGGTCCAGCATTAGAAATAATCGATTATCTATTGAAAATATTTTATAATAACGGATCTCATGAAGAAAGAAATAAGAGATCGGTGAATACAAATCACTGACATCGCATTTCATGCAACAATATTAAGAGAACAATATTTAGTGAAGAAAACTTTAAACTACATTGATATTGCATTTGTTCTATGTTTTTATTTCCTAACACATCTCCTGACTTATAAAATCAGAAATAACTTAACAAATCCAAGTCGATCATAAGTTAATAATGCATAGGTGCCTTTGAATCATTAATTGAAATATGCTTACATGTTCATTGCATTGATCTTCTTCATTGTCATTTGATATCAAGAAAGTCAATACCAAGAATGCAGCTGTAATCAGTTGGATCAATGTTTGTGAAAAACACCATCGTATCAGAAGTGACGCATATACTACAACTTCAATGAAAAAGTTTCCGTAACATGCCAAGATGTGTTGTTTCATTTTCTTTTACAATAAACAGAATGGAAGTAGTTATTAAGAATATGTTCAGGTTGTATGATCTTAATTAAGTGCGAAAAGAATCAAAACAAACAAATTAGTAAAATCAATAAATATATTTATTTATCTAAGTTACAAAGCGCAATTTAAGAGGAACTTGCAATATCGTGAATTAAATCCGAAATAATCTTACATGCTCTATTACAAGTCTAAAAGTATTACTGTTCTGAGCGAATTCCAATACTGAATGCTCTGATGTGCCACTAGTTCTGAATATGCTGATGTAACAAATATCTTCACGTATTAACATGATACAATTCAGAACAACTTTGAATGAATTCACAATGATTATACAATAGCTTTCTAGTCCAAAACGTCAATGAGCACTTGTAATTCCAATGCATAATTTAAGGAAATCATATCTTAACACAACAGTAAATTATTGCACAGACTGAACTGAAAAGAGCAATGAATAATTTTGCTTGCCTATTCTTGTATAGTAACTTCACTTCCCATGTTCACTTACAGAACATTCTAAGTTTGTAAGTTTGTAAATTAGGCTCGACTCTGAATAAAATATAAATAAACAACTAACTTATAATTTAAAAGCATGATAAAACTTACGTACGCACAAAACATTATCCTAGATTTGACAAAAGTCAAACACACAATATAAAATAAATATGCAGAATGTTAAATATTAATGTAAAACGTAGACTTTCACTAGGGCCTGACAATGTACTAAATTCTGGTACTTTGCAGCTTTTGTATACTTCTGACTAATTGTGGAAATACTATCTTTAGCACCGAATATTATTTATGCTGATTAAAAGTGTATTTCTGATTACATCGTCATGATCTGTCCATTCTCCATTCAACGTTTTCTGTTCAGCGAGGCTGTCTTTGGCTTGGTTTCGTTCTCACACATGTATCATATATTTCCTGAATCAAACTGTTTAGCGTTCCACTGCGAACAACATAGGTTGTGCACTTTTCGGTCTTAAATATTCGCACATTAGTTATGTGATTTCGCTCAATACATGGTAAAATACTTCAATACCAGCTGTTCCTCTGAATGCAATAAGTTTATATCTCTCGTACGATTGATAATAGATACAAACTGATTCCCGATTGCATGTGTTTGTCTGTTTCCTTGTAAAGTATTTTTATTACGGCACACGTTTCTTTTGGTATGATAATTTCCTGAATTATGCTTAGAAGAATTAGTACTCTTCCTGGACTTCAGCATTCTGCTAGCTCGATTCTGTGCCGGCCTCCAGTCAGGGCTGTTCAGCTGTAGTTGTTTTGTACATTTAATCTGGCACAAAAATAGTTTCAAAGTCAAAATAAAAAACATAATGGGTATTTATTTCTCATTTATAGCTTCTTTAGTTTTAAACTTATCATTGTTCAGGCATTATATCGAGTGAATTTTATATATATATATATATATATATATATATATATATATATATATATATATATATATATATATATATATTGTTACGTGACTAGCCTCATACAAAGTAACAAAGAAAAGAGTGAAACCAACAAGCTTTGTAAATTTAACAAAATAATTTATTTCCCCAGAAAACAAAGTACAAATATGTAAAAGGACTTACAGTTTGTGAATCTAATCCAAAAACTAATCCTAGAATTTAAATATATAAGTCCTATCACTAAAAAGTTCTAAATGAATCAAAGTTCGAATCCCGATGAAGTTCCAATATGGAAGGCAATGACGTCAGATGAGGTCGTTGTACTGATGTCAACAGCTCCTCGTTGAATCACAATTTATAATGTTCCAATTTAGAATTCCAGAATAGTTTCCACTAAATTTCTTTGTCGAAGAATTTTTATGAGCACTGGTATTTTCCAGGGAATATAAATTATTAAATTAAAAAAATGGAAGAATTTTAAATCAAACTGACATCAACATTAAAAAACACCTTGAGCTCTAAAGGTGTAAAATACGACTGACTGAAAACACTAAAAACATCTGTTTTAACCCTCAATGTTAGATCACATGGTGGAGTCACGTGGTCACTTAATTCGAACAACGCAGTAAAATAATATGTCAATTAGCACGTAGGCTAGTATAGCCTTAGCTAAGAATCTATGATTTCCACACTGGAAATGAATTTAAGAAAGTTTGTTTACAACTGAGCTGACGCAAGCCAAGAATGACCTTGAATACGACCAATGATTCTCACTCTGTGTTTACTAATTTCTGAACCAAGGTCAGGAACTAGGTCAGCTAAAAATATAATGTAGCAATAGACAGCGTGTTTATCAGATCAAAACAGAAAACTGAATTTTCCGACAAAAAAAAAGTCAAATCCAGTGAATAAAGTTATAATTACAATAACGTAATGAAATAAAAATAAAATAAAAAAGAATTTAAAACTAACACACTAGTAATTAAATTACATATACGTAACTATATATATATATATATATATATATATATATATATATATATATATATATATATATATATATATATATATATATATATACTATATATATATATATATATATACTCCTAATCTTTAGTGTTATCATAATTTTTTAGTTTTTGGAAAACATTACAGTATATTTTACAGATACATTTAGGATCCGGCATGTCCACCTGTCTGTAATGACCACAATTTTGAACAATCTTTTATTCAAATATAATAGTGCCTTCCATTTGAATAGTCATTTGGCATAATATACTGAAATATAATTAACATGTAAGTTTATTCCCGTCTCGATTTCATGCATTTTCACAGGATTGATGTTCTTTCAGATTTACTTACGACGTCTCTCCCTCACTATATTTCAAACACATTTACAGACACACAATCTCCTATATTTATACTACGATTGTAATATTTAGTTTAGTATGATCTGAAATCAGTTGCCTCAAGATAGTTTCATATGTTTAACTCTCTGCAGATATTTTGAAATTGTACACACAAACATTAACACAAAATGTCAGCAACTACATTAAAATTTAAAATAATGTACAGTACTGCTATTTGTATAGACGATAGTCTACAGAGGGAAAATATGAATATGGTTACAAAATGTGAAGTACAAAACTAAATACTACATGACACTGTATTTATTTGTACTTTAATCTGAGTGGCCTGGTAATGTAAGTGATTTTCAAATCTACCAATTACAGAAAGTCTAATGATTTGTATTTTTTACGTGTAATGTTGAGGTTTTGAATAATAATCTGAGAACGAAAACAAATGATTGGTTCAGATTTACCGCGTATATCCCATTTGTGCTGAGGCACTGTTGAACAACTAACACACCAATGGCAATGAATTCAATAACTTAAAACTTTTAAGATAAAATTGTGGTATAGGAACTCAAATTCAACACTCAAAATCCCCTTTAGAAATCATTGTACGGTTTATTATACAGCTATAGTTAGAACTGCACATTTGATTTAATTCAATAAATATTTGAGATATTTTCGAATTGGGATTAACATTAGCCTATTTTTACCGCGATGGAGAAAAATATTAAAATGTCATCTATGCCTAAAGATATCGAATGGGGAAACCCCTGATTTATATGGGTCAAAGAGAGAAAAAAAAATAATTACTAAGCTTTTTCCGACGATGCACTAAATGCCGTCTCCATTTAAAGGGAATAATTATATGATTCATGCCTGCAACAATTTATGTCATATAACGTCTGGGCTGGCTTAAAAGCCGTCAGCCAACTGTCACGCTAAACGAAGAGCGGCTTTCAAGGATTTAATAAGAAGACACACATAGCTGACAAGTGGAGGCATCCAGCACACGATCTTGCAGAAATTATCTGACATACTTAATAGACTGACATTATACATCTATCACTGGTTTTGTTAAATCTAATAACTTATAAAAGCTCTCAATCAAAATGGGTTATGTTCGTATTTCTACGAACATTAAATGATACTCTGATCTTAAGTGTTGCCTTTTCTGACCTGATACGTTGTACTCAGCATACCCTTCACGAAACAATATATCTTAGTAAAAACTACAACAACAACATATCAGATGGGGGAGAGGGCACTTACCCACTTAGAATAAAGAGATCGCATAAAAGGGTTTATGATTATAGAGGTTATGATTAACAAATTCTCATGCTTTGCGTTCTAGATGTGGTTCAATTGGATGGAA
>JAECUM010008381.1:0-33631 GCA_016617855.1 Megalonaias nervosa | reverse complement strand
CTGTGTCTGTGTGTGTGTGTGTGTGTGTGTGTGTGTGTGTGTGTGTTGAGAATATTGTGAAGCAAGGTTAAGGATATTGTATCGGAGGCCTCAAATATCTATATTTTATTATTTGGAAGAGTCCACTCATTGCATTAAAATATAATCATATCATGTGCAATATTGTAGCTCACTGGGGTTCAAATTTTTGAGGACATGTTTTGAATTTCTACAGCTGGTCGACATATTTTCAGAGTATGTAGGTACATATCTTTTCAATTTGTCAAATAAGTATATGTGTTGTTTTTTTTTCCTCTATTGCAATATCCCAAGGAGAACGTCTAGCAAGCGTTTTTGTGGGAGCTTGATCTATTTTAAAGTGTGTGTGTGTGTGTGTGTGTGTGTGTGTGTGTGTGTGTGTAAAATGAAATTTAGTTTCCTCTGAGTGTTAACATATTGTAGATATAATGCATGGAATGCGTTGGAAGATGGTGAGATTACTGGACTTATTATATGACGGAAACTATATCAAATTGACCTTGCTCATGCAGATTGAATGCCATACTGCCATTTTAAGTGAAATATCAACTGTTATAATTATTTTGAAAGAAATATTACATATATCACAGTAAAAGTATTCCGATTGTTTTATTTTGGAAGGCATGATCCATGATGAGTGAATGCTCATTCTTTGAATGCGTTTTGAAAAGGCATCTATTTAATGGCATTGCTATTGTGATTTCAACTTGCTACCGCTCAAACAGAAGCATTTCTAAGCCACAGAATGACTAACTGGCTCAAAGCAATTACTGTGAAATTGCTTTCTTTTCTCATCAATAATAGCCCACGCGTATATTGGTTTTCGTAAAACAAAAACAATTCTAAATAGCAATTGCCTATTCGTCATACTTCTTTAAACAGAATAAAAATGAGTAGACGAAGAAATAAGAAAATTGAATATGCACGCAATACGACGAACACGACAAGGAAAACCCTGCGGCTATTGTGTCAGCTTAAAATAACCTATTTTGAAATGATAGAAAACTGAACGAAATTGGTTATTTGCTTTAGTTTAATCGCATAATATGCAATGCCACGTTGTGACGGCCTTATGATGCTCATTAATGGAGATATGTTGCAGCATTTTTGTATTTTACATCAATGCTTAAAGAAATTTATATTTACCTCATATTGTTATCTTCGAAATTTCAGCCATGTCATTATGTTTGGCACTTTTCATTGAGATACGCCATTAAGTGCACGCTGTTTACATTTGCTAATGTTCATTCAAGCTTATGGTCATTATTCCATTTGTTCAGTTTAGTGGATTGAGCTTTCTTGAAAATGAACTTGCTGAGAAGCCTAAAGCAAATATTATATCGGCAAGACTGGATCCATTTATTTTGCCTATATGGATTCAGAATGAAAGTAGCATCAATCGGGAAATTTATGAATAATGGATGTTGTGGAGTTTCGTAGGTTCCTTTCAAAAGTAAAATATACTCGCGATAACGAAAAGTAACCAGATCGAGAGAAGAGAAAAACATATGGCTTAATCGAAATACAGTTCATTGTGAACGAGTACGGTGTAGGTAAATAGTTTCTTTTTATACACTACGGCTTTATTTCATTTTCCCAGTTTAATATTGCAGTTAACGTGACTTTGTATCTGGGCATGTTTCAATAATATCTGTATAAATCATAGTCAAATGTGATCAGATTGCAATGTTCGTTTGGTTGTTGCTTGATAATTTTCAAACAACGGATTTAACACATTTCCTTCCAAATAATGCATTTTCTTCTTGGAAGCCCTGATAAAAATAACGTTCACAGATGACAAATATCGCTTGCCGAGAAGGAATCTGCAGCTGTCTGCCAGTATCTTAAGTAGGTTTGCATTCCATTGAATGCTAGGGTCAACGGTCTAGCTTTATGCAGCGACGGTAAAGGTATAATATGATACTGTGCCCGAGAGACAGTCAACTGCATGAAAGAGCTTGTGAGAAGCACTGACTCCTACTGAATCGCTAAACCATTGACTGCAATGCGTCACGGCAGCACAGTGGTTATAGCATTTGCCAGATTGATTAGATGACATGGCCTTCGGAATTAACACTAGCAGAGGGAGGCACGTAGTGCTTTCTGCAGAATAACAGCATTTCTTCAGACATTAAGTTACTGCGAACTCATTAGGAAAAGTATAATCTTACGTGCCGCCATCAGCATAGAAGTTTAATGTAAATTAATTAATCCTTATCACGATTATCTGTGAAAAATTCTTACATTCTACGGGAGTTTGAATGAAAATATGATTTTTATTGACGACCGTAAAATATCAAGATTGCAAGTAAATATTAAAGATCACAGTCATATTGTGTATCAAACAAGACTGTGGAAATAAAGTCTCCAAATGGCAAATACATTTTAAAGTATCATACAATAGTCAAGTCGTTAAAGAATACAACGAAATGTATGTACTATGTTATAGTTTAATGAAGTTAAAATTGCAAGTCTGAATAAAGATTGGAACTGGTTTATTCAAGCAGTCCGATATGTTAGAAAGTACACAATGTATGTATACACGATATACGTATTCATTATATATGTATTCGCGATGCACGTATACACGATATACATATTTACCATGCAATTATTCTCGATATACGTATTCACGATGCACGTATTCACGATATACATATTCACAATGCACGTATATACGATATACATATTCACGACGCACGTATACACGATATACGTATTCACTATATACATATATTCATAATGCACGTATACACGGTATACATATCCAAGATGCACATATACATGATATGCATATTAACGATGCACGTATACACGATACACGATATACGTATTCATTATATATGTATTCACGATACACGTATACACGATAAACATATTCACCATGCAATTATTCTCGATATACGTATTCACGATGCACGTATACACGATATACATATTCACAATACACGTATATACGATATACATATTCACTATGCACGTATACACGATATACGTATTCAGTATATACATATCCACAATACACGTATACACGATATACGTTTTCACTATATACATATTCATAATGCACGTATACACGATATACATATCCACGATGCACATACACACGATATACGTATTCACTATATTCACGATGCAAATATATATGTGTATCTATTGATCTTGTTATTATGATGTCACGATTGTTATAACATTTAGCGTGCGATCGTTACTTGAGAGATGGAATGCTTCTTTCCGTTTTTAACTGTATGTTTTGGTTAATGTTGTTTTAGAATTTATTTTTTTCAAATGAAGTAAAAGTTAGCAGCATCAACGATACATTGGTTCCAATCTGTTACGAGATATCTGACTTTGTTCACAACAACATAAATTAGATTCAAGAGTAATGAGTAGGGGCGGTATAGGGACTATGGAGTCTTAGTGTTAAATTTGGTCGTTTGATCTATAGGGTCTCTGGGACTTTAACATGGGTGGGCTACTCTAGGGTCAATGGGAATTGAACATAGGGAATGTATAGCGACAATGGATTGGGCCTGTCTAGGGTCAATAGGAATTGGAGAGGGGTGACGTCGCCGGTACTGGACACTGGCAACAACGTTGCAAGTGGCTAGCCTCAATCGGGCGGAACAGTGTGGCAAGGGGCTGACCTGAATACGCGCTACTCTAGAGACAAATAGAGACATAGACATAGAGACATGGTTAAAGACAGGGTTAGAGACAGGGTTAGAGACATAGAGACGTAGACATATTACACAAACATAGATTTATGAACATTAATCTATGAAACAAAAAATCGACAAAATATTTTTTTAGGCAAGAGAGAATAGATATCTTTTCGAGGCAATGGAGTGGCCCTGAAAAGGGCCGATTAACTGTTTCTAATTTCTCTCCTCCCTTCTTCTTCTCCACCATCTTCTCATCTTATCCATTACATTTGCCTTCTTCTTCTTGCCATTCTCTTTCTCCTCCTCCTCCTTCTTCTCTTGTTTCCTTTCTTCATTCTCCTCTTCTTTTTCAAGCTTAGCATTGTAGGCTCTCATTTGTTCCTTTTCCTCTTTGTCCTCCTTCTCCTCCTTTTCCTCTTTTATCAGCTCTCTACGTCTTGCCTTGGCCTTTCTTAAATTATTGATCTCCATTTTTACTCTGTGAGGACTATAACATCCATCATCCAACATAACCAACATTTCCTCCACCATCCCTATATCGTCCACCACTTCTTGCAACTTTTGAATTTTTTTTACGTGATTGCTTGCCATTTTGTTGTTGTTATTCACTGTTGAATGGCGCGATTGACGAATGCTGCACTTTATATGTCTCAAGCACGGAGGTGAAGGAAATCATCCCTTCTCACCAACTACCCACATCACCTACCAAACAATTCACAGCGATATGAGTGCTAACCTAAAATACATTTTTATACAAAACAACACACTAATATCAAACTTTTGTGTTTAGGGATAAGTTTTTCTTTTGTTAAGGAATAAACCAAAACAAACACAGACACACACAAACGTACGCGTGCACACACACACGCACACACACACAGACACACACACACGCACTATCATTTGTGCATGGACAAGGGTTTCTTGTTAAGGAAAAAACAAACACACACACATATGTTCGCACACATACACACACAAACACAAACACACACACACACACAAACGTACGCGCGCACACATACACACACATAATTATATGATTGGCAACTTGATCAGCCTCTCTTTTCTAGAGGTCTTGTTAGCCCTGAGAAGGACTGATTTTTCTAACTCCAAATGCACTTGATTAATTCTGGCACCTCCCAGACAGGGCACCACACATGCATCTCCTACTCCAATATTGCTCCCAATTCAGCGTTGTTCTTGGGAGTGCAGAGGGAGCCATGAGTTGCTTCGCTATCCCATTCCTCAATTTGAGGGATAGTGAAAACTTATTCCCTCTGTCTTCTACATCAGACCCGTTGATGCTGTGGTTGTTGTGGTTGCTCTCGCTGCGGCTCTCACTCTTGCCGCTGTCTTTCCAACTCCTCCTCCCAGTTTTCTGTCTGTGGGACAGAGGTTTTTGTTAGTGGTTATGGTTGTGGCTGTGGTTGACGTGGTGGTAGTGGCAGTGTCCTCACTGTAGGTTTGACCTCACGGGCCTGTCTGATGATAAGGTGAGGCAAAATAGCTCTTCTCTTTTCCTCTTCTTCTTTCTTTTTCTTTTCCTTTTACTCCTCTTCAGTTATAGCTTCTTCCTGGATTGCCTCCATAGCTAGTTCGTCCATGAGTCGTCTAGCATATTCCAGATGCATATGGAGCTCCAACAGTATTGTGATTCTGCTCATCTTCTTCGAAGTTAACTAGTGAACGCTGGGGTAGCCAGACTGACGAAAGCTAAACTTTATATACCTGCAGCGCGGACGTGAAAGAAAACATCCCCTTGCACAAAAACCAACAACACTCACTCCACCATCACGCACGGACCTAAAAGAAACACTAACGTTCATTTTTTTCCTACAAACAAACTTTAATACCACTCATGCAAATAAAAAAACATAAACTATCTTACAAGTCAGGGAAGCGAAGTGTTTATAGGCACACTTCTATTTTGTTACCAACAGGCAAACACAAAGATAGATAATTTTGGCAATAGAGTAGTATGTCTTTTCTACATTGTTGGGATAGCCCTGAAAAGGGCTGTTGTGTTGGGGTTGTGACAATCTCTTATCGTCTAAGATTGCGTCCCCGTCTGGCTGCAGGTTTTCCCACAGGTTAGGGTCTGCTTCTTCGGAAGGAGAAGGAGAATTCTTTCGTGTCCACACTGCAGTCCACAAAACCTCTGTCTGGCTCCTGCTGTTGTTTCTGCTTCTGCTGTTGCTGTTCTCTCTGCTGTTTCTGAAGTATGTACTTCTCGGTCCATTCTTCTTGCTCCTTCTTGACTTCGTCTTTAAACACCTCTTCTCTCAGGCCTTGGGCCACTTTTAACATCCTAACATTTTCAATCTCATCAGGCTTGGGTATCAGGTTTTGCTTGACACGATGTAAATTCGCGTGGGCTTCGTTCAGTTTTGCTAGTCTTGAACATATCTTCATAGGTTGACGAGTCAACAATGGATGGTCAGACTGGAGACCGCCCCGCATTATGTCTCAAGCGCGGACGCGATAGAAACATCCCTACGATTTTTTAGGGTAGGAACGCTTTAGTTCATCTCATCGTGAAGGATAGAGTGAAGTCAAAGAGCATATATTCATAGTGTTCATTTTTTAAAACAAACCACCAACACGTTTCGCGATAGATGACAATTTCATTCAACCAACAAAATTAACCAACACATAATATAACATCAACACATTCTTTTCAAATAACATATTTTTGACAAGGTTGACAACGGTGTGAAGTCAAGTTAGACTTCCACTGATGGAAGTCATTTGGCCATTGATGTACACTACGTTTCCCAGTTAAAGACAAGAGATATCCATAATGGTCAAAAAAACCATCGATTTACTTTCTCGTCGTTTCTAGAAGAGTCACTATCAAAAAATAAGTCACTAAATGTTCTAAGGGATATCAAAGACTGCGTTGATGAAGAAAATACACACAATATTGTTCACACACCATGGAATCTGTGCCTTGTAGTTTCGCATTATTAAATCGCGTCGTGTGGACATTTCTTCTCATAAAGTCAATGATATCGTCTTCCAAAGGCGGTAATCCATACGAATCAAAATATTCCACACAGGAATCGCGGGGAAAGTAGACGGCTACCGAGTGGGTTCTTGGGAGATGACTGTCGTCCGTGTTGATGACATAAACTTGATGGTCTTTAGGTTTGCGATGAGGAAGTTCATCTTTAACGCACACGACAGGATTCCAAGAAGCGGTGTACGAACTGTTTTTCAAAAGGTAATAATATTCTCAGGTATCAGTTTTGTTATTTATTTTTTTTTGGGGGGGGGTTTATAGGTAATGATAAGTCATCAATTCAATCCTGACTTTTTGCTTGAAAATCTCTGTCATGTAATTGTCTTTTCGCTTTGTCTCCGTACTCTGGGCCAAGAGAGATTCGATGCGATGGACCTCTAGAGCTGTCATTGAAATAGAGGAATGATCGCGTAAGTCTTTATACCAATGATGCAACACTGCTACTTCCGAGATGAGATCAGAAGCGGCATCCAGATACTCGTCCAATTTCTCTTCTTGACTCATCATCAGACATTTATCGTGCTGAATTTGACTGGATGATCGTTTTGAAATCCATAGCAATCTTTCTTAGTCAACCCTGTAATGGATTCTGCCAAGTGCTTGGCAAAATAGGAGACTAAATGTTGTTCTTGTTCTGGCCATTTGGACATGACCATCACCTCTTCGTCCTTGTCTTTGGGTTCTGCTTCCACGATATCCTCCCATTCCATTTCTAAAGATTCTCCACAGTTCAAAGAGGGATAAGAGTCTTCCATAGCTTCTAATAGTCTATAAAGGCTTCTCTCAAACTGTTGATTTCTAGAGTGTTGTAGAATTAGGCATACAAGATGACGTTCACAGTCTTGGTTAGAGCTTCTGTAAACTGAAGTTCCACACGCAGTTGACAGAATTTTATAGGGTGGAAATGTCCCTTGTCGCTGCCAAGGTCTGGAGTGAAATCAGAGGCTCACAAAGCGTAGCCTCCTGCATGATCGTCGTACGAAATGCCGTGGATGCTGTTGGTCCCTAGCTGTCCCGTGGCTTCGTACAGGGACAAGTACAATCTCAAATAATTCTTCTGGGTAAAGTTAGCTTCGAAGGGTCTGGTACACAAGGTCTTGCCATTGCGGCTGACTTCGATCTTGGACACTCTGTAGTGCTTAAACTCGAAAGGATTGGGAGTGACGGCTCCGTTGAGGGCTTCGTTGCTGACGATACCAACGATTAAACGTTTGGGTAATTGTCCTTGGAACAGATGATCTTCGATCTTGGATCGGAGTGTAGCGGCAATGATGAAAGTTTTCACTTACACTCGTCGTATCGGATACTTGGCGATCGTTCTGCTCAAAGTGTGACTGATGTCGTTTCCCAATTTTGGTAACACTTCCACGCGTCGCACATAGAGTCTGGATTCTTGGATGATAGTTTTCTACTCACTGGCATTGGCCATCACATAGAAAACGATACTGCTACGATTCAGTCTCAAGCGGATATCCACTCCGTTCAGCAAATACTTTCATGGCAACCACATGTCCAAATGCAAACGATCCATTAGTTCTAAACTACGTCCTTGCAGGATTTTCTTTAGTCGGTCGTTAAACCCACATTGTGAGGATCGTCAGCTGATGTTAGGACTGTCGTTAAACTTGTCCTCGCCTGTTGTGTCAGGTTTCCAAACCACGCAAGCATCCAGATGAGTGTTCTTGGCCTCTTTTCCGTACGTCAAGAGATTTTCCAGGTACGCTCGGGAAGGGTAAGTATCCATGCTGAATCTGACTAGTTTGTTATTCAAGTACAAATCCACTTCGCTGAACAAGGAATACATGAAATTGTTGACTGGAGCTACTCTATCATCGGCTCCCGGAGCGGTGTCGTCCGTTTGATCACTTTGTGTTTCAGGTACAAGTAACTGCTATTCAGATCGATGTAATCTTCGGGCTGTCCTTTGATTTCAAGTTCGATGGGGGCTGAGGTTGTCAAAGAGGAGAGGGGATAAAATTCTGCCCACTGGGATTCTTGCATCGTCATCGCAGTGGGTGGCATGTCAAACAGATCCAGTTCAACTTGGAACAAGACTCTCGATGCATCATTTTTTCTCTCTGTTATTTAATAATCAAAAACGTCTAATTCTCGGACGGTTCATCTTTACTTGGTCTTTTTAGCTCTGGGTGTGTGAACGCCTCTGGAGGGATGTCTTCGTTGTCTCTTTCTGCCTTGTTCTTGCTGTGGTGTCAGAGAAACATGAATGCCTGACTGGGCAACGTCCAGGGCATTTATAGGAGTCCAAATCATTTTTGCTTGCTCTCAAGAAGGCTTCTTTGGGGGTTTTTTTGTCGATGAGGACATTTTGGAGAAATTCTTTGCCTTGCGTCAAAGCGGCAACTTTCAATTCGTGCAATCCCCGTATCACCATCGGTTTCAAAAGGAGGACCAACGAACGAAACGCCTATTTCAGCAAATCTCCTAAACCATGCCCTCGCTGTCGAGCGACTACTCGGTACACAGGATACATGACTTACAAGTCATTAGAGAATCGTTTTTAAAAATGGAGTTTAACCGTAGCTTTCCTTTTGGTGAATGGAATATTTGTCCCAGATCTCCTTTTATAGCAATGTTTACACTGTCGAAATACGACTTACTGACTGGCAAATAGTGAGGATGTACAAATTCGAGGTGAACATGATAGGTGTTTCCACCTTCTTAGTTATTGGTCGTGGCTGAATCCGTTTTGAAAGAAGTGACTGGCAATAACGGTACGGATGTGTGTCCCACCACGTTGTACTCCACCATTTCAGAGTACACAAATATCAAATATAATCCTTGGTTCAGTTCTACCGGGTAACGAAAAACGTCTCAAAAATCAAGTTGTTGGCGATGGGTGGTATGTTGTTTCTCTTGATCATCTTGAGGTCTCCACCCAAAATGTCAAGCAATTCAGGACAAAATGTAATGGACAACGCTTTGGCATCCGAAAATTTCATCAGTAAGCGACGAACCACTTTATGGTACTCGAGGGTGACACTCCGTTTCGCTTTGTCCAAGGCTTTTCCAAACAACGCATTGAATTTGGAAGCAATCCTGACCACCAGATGTTGACCGGTAAAATAATAGCCTGCAGATATTTTCAACATACTGATGTACCGGGGAGTATCGGGGAACACTGGTCGTTTCATAGAGACATTTCGTTCAAGTATTGTTGTACTTGGCCGTTCAGAACTTCGACCTCAAAGGTGTTTTGGATTTCAGTGATGTTCTTGATTTGTGTAGGGTGAATCATTTCGACCAAAGCCACTTCCTCCTAATGGGCATCGTGATTCAATTGGATGGCCTGAGGTAATTTGGCCTGAAACAGCACAAAGTATTGTGGGGAAACACATCCATGGAACTGTCACTAGGTAAACTTAAGTAAAATTGGTTATTCATAATTCCAGAGTTCTGCTGTCCGAGGGGTCACTGGAGTGTCTAAAAGAGGATTGTTGTTATTATTATTGTGACTGTTGGGAGGGTGTCTGACGTTGGGCGCAAGACTCCTGTTGTTACCGTTAGAGTATTTCAGGGAAGGATTGCGAAGAAGGTAACTGATGCAACTGCTCAATAAAATGGTCCACAATTGTTTGTCTCTTTGTTTCAAACTCAAATTCCCAATGTCAGCACCGATGACACAATACACCACAAAGATTTGGCAGAAAAAGACGATTTGCGCTTTAGGCACGCTTTCTCCACATCACACCCACAAGAGTTGTTTTTGTAGATCTTGCAGAGAAGAACTCGGTGAAGGAGTGGTCACTGTGGTGGTTGAGACTATGTTGAAGGGCATGATGGTCATATCTTTTTATAGTCGATGACTTGTGAAGCGTCGATCCAAGTGTCAAAACTTGGCGGATATTCTTTCCAATGTACTTTGACTTCTTTGACACGAATTTTTTCTACTTTACGGGTTCCTTGATCGAGAATGCTTTCGATGTCGTCCACGTCGTCGTCGTTTTTGGTCACATGTTGTAACTCGGGCAAGTAGAACGTTCCTTTTGTCACTTCCCCGTTCATGTCTTCCAATTTATAGACGGTAGGATGACGGCCACGCACTCGTCCAGTGACACGAAACAATTCGGTGGTCCAGTTAACCTTTGTCGAAAGTGCGTTTGGTTTTGCCAATGCGCACCCAATCTCCCGTCGTCAACACTCCACATTTCTTGTGTACAGTCACAGTCGGGGACGTTCCAAACAGGTGCTCAAACACGGTCACATCGATGTCGGGAGTCACTTCTTGTGGGGCACATCTGATGATCCGATGGAAAGATTGCTTGTACGCTTTGACAAGGTGCGGAAAGACATCGATGTACTTGAGAGTGTGTTGATGCGTAAAATATTTCATCATGCGTTCTTACAAGGTACATTGAAAACGTTCCACGATGCTTTCTTTGGTTTCGGGATTCTCGGTGGTGCAAAAATGAATTTCTCGTTTCTTTAATTCTTTCTGGAAAGTTTGGTTCAGAAATTCGGTGCATTGATCGGTTTGCCATCGAAGAGGGTGACGACCATTTTGTTTCAACACCAGTTTATAGCTTGCACTAACTCACTGCTCAATTTGGAAGCCACTGGCACGACCCAGGCATATTTGGAAAAGACGTCGGTGACATAAAACATATATTTATAGCCACGATTGTGGGTGGCCAAATGAGAGACATCAGCTAAATTGGCTTGCCAGTGAAGATCGATGTCCTCCACTTGGGTGCGATTTCTCGAAAATTTTCGTCGAATGGGTTTGTGTAAGATATAGGTGGCTTGTTCTCGTAGCCATTGTTGCACTTGAGATAAACGGACACTTTTGAGTCTGTTTTTGGCAGCACGATACAATTTAGGGTCTCCTCCGTATCCCGTGGGATGGGATGGATCGTAGTAAATACTGACACACAAATTCTCCATCTGGGATTCGTTTTTAATATGTCACCCACTCTTCACGGATGTTACTTTTTGTGGCATTTTCTTGGATTAAAATGCTTTGCGCGTCTGACGAGAAATAGGTGTCGAAAAGGATGTCTGAATAGGGTTGATCAGTTTTTGTTTAACTTCTGTCTTCATCTTCCTTTCCTCTTCTGAGGAAGAAGGGGTTGCTATCATCTTTTCAATCCAACCAATTCTGGATGTTGGTGGTGTTAACTTGCGTACTTTTTCTGGTGGAGGTTGAAACTCTTCTTCTCCTTTTTATGTCTTGGTCACTGGGAGTGGTGGTGTGGTGATGGACTTTTCATGTGGATCTTAAAATCTTTCAAGGTCGGTTGAGCTGTTTGATCTAAAGCTTTCTCATGAAAGAGTTCAAGTCGCTGCAACACTTGACCGTACCGTTGGGTTTTAAATTTCTGACAAATCGCAGCAATCCATCAACGATTGTAATTCGTGTTGTAGCTGGGACATCTCGGTCAAATGAGGAATGGGAGGTAAATGCGGGGTACGTTGTTCTTGCCAACGATGGAATTCCATCAATTGTTTGTAAGGCACTGAAGTCAGTTTTCGTCCTTCCATCAGATTCCAAAGGTCATGTCTGAGATGTTTTTACTCCAGAGACCACTTTTCTCTTCTTTATCCATTTGTGATGCAGTAGCTCCCACGAGTCCTGTAATCAGTGGTGCCAATGTGGCTTTTAGTATGGGTGCTAACAACAGGTGAACAAATGGGGTATTTTTGGGGGCAGACGTCGATGCTTGGCTAAGCGTTTTCTCGGATGCGGAGTCAAACAACGAGACTGTCCTTTTCCTTTTTCCTTTTCCATTTTGAACAGGAGAATGACGATAATAGTGGTGTGCACTTCTTTTAGGGGACATCTTTTGGTTCAGGAGCAAAAAATACACTGAAGCCCTTTTATCTTATTGTTTGGGGATGTATTTTTGGATAACGTTTGAAAGAAGAGACTGTTTGAGCATATGTTCTACCATTCCAGCGCCAACAATCCTCCCCTTTGGTTGGTCCTCTAGACGTCGATGCTTGGCTAAGCGTTTCTTCGGATGCGGGTTTAAAAGACGAGTCTGTCCCTTTCTTTTTCCTTTTCCTTTTTGGACAGGAGAACGATGATGGTGGTGGTTTGCACTTCTTTTAGGTGACATCTTTTGGCGTTCAGGAGCACACAAACACTGCTACCCATCTTTTGCCCCAGGTCTTTGTTTATAGTGGAATGCAACACCACTGATTGTCGGTCCGTCGTATCATTTCATGGCAGGCATCACTCGACGTTGAGGGGTTCGCAACGAACTAAATCGGGACAGTTCTTGCTTGGATAAATCCAATAAACTGTAACATAACCTATCTCTCTTGGACTTTGATTTTCGGGGAAGGCATTTTGTTAGCAGCTGGAGGAGAAGTTCCTGGAGAAACTGGTTTCCATTTGTTCATCAAATATGGAAATACCCGTGTCAAATTGGGTTAGGCTGGCATCATCAGCAACGGAGAAGTGGAAGAACCTGAGGCTGCTAAAGATGCGGTCCCCGTCGCTGTAGGACGTGGTTTGGGGATGTAAAGTTGCGTCCTGACCGAAGTGCCTCTCTTGCGGGTAGGAGCAGTTTTCTGGGGTCTTTTCTGGGGGGCTTTTCTTTTTCTGGGGACTTTTCTTTTTTGGGGCTGTGACCTGGTCTTGACACCACTGCTCTTTTTCTTCTGGCTACGTTTGGGTCGGGGAGTGGCTTTTTCTTGGGGATGTCTTTGGGGGCATTGGGATCCCATTTTAAGAGGGAGTGAATGATGACACCTCCTAGAGAACCGCTGCCTCCAGGTTTCAAACTGATTTGCTTTTTGGTTTGAGTGTCGATGCGGGGATCTGCAACTTGCGTCATGGATACTTTGTTTTTCTCAAAAAAGCGTTTCGTTTGATGTGGAATGTGAATGATGCCTTGCAGTAATTGACGAGCTGTCACCGTTAACCATCGTAAGACTTCTCTGAGACTGGCTGTACGCCGATTGCCACTCTTTGTAACAGCCCACGATACGTTGATGTGGACAATCGATCAAATGATATTTATGTTCAATCAAACGTTTGACAAATTCGGTAGCCATAGTGAAGGGAATGTCACTTTTGAAACGAAGACAGACAAGACAAGAGTTTTATCCTTTTTTCAGGACATGTTTATTTCAAAACACTTTTAACATTGAACACGAAAGACAAAAATACATAAAAGCCAAATGGTTAGGTACATCGATAATTGGAATATAACAAGTCACTGTACAACATTTTTGGTGACTAAGGTGTGGTGTTCTAGGGACGGTTTGTAATGTTCTTAGAGGCTCTACATTTGGCACAGTCACACAGGGGTCCGGCCGGAATGGCCTTCGGGGATGTCCATGTCAGTGATGGTACTATCCTGAATGGAGTGGTTTTCCTCGGTGTCGGGTTCTTCTTCTGACTCTGGCTAACACGGGTTTAAAAGTTATCTTTTTTTCACTGAACGTTTGAATTTATGATCACAAATCTTGGGCATAGTTTGCCGCTTCTTTTGTCCAAGCCTCGAAACCAAGACGTTTCTAGTAACGTACATCTGGATAGTGAGGGTGTAAGTCACAAACTACACACACACATCTTCGTAAATATCTTCAGTTACTAAAAGTTGACGAATCATTTCTTCCAGTAGAGGTTGAGAAATATGGATATGAAAGTGAAAGGCTTTTAACAGCATGAGTATCTCGTGTTCATTTAAAGATGTTTTTGATGGTACTGTGAGGTACAGATCGTAAAGAGCCCACAAGGAATCGGCTGGTAAACGATATCCCAGAAAGCAAGTTATTAAGACACACCACACGCCGACCCAAATTCACTGGATACAGTTCTCGTAAAAAGTGTTGGTAATCCGCAACAGTCTCAATACTGTCGTTGATTTCCTTCCACGGCAATTGTTGTATCACTCATGATAAAGGTCGTGGCATGGTAATAAGTTTTTATACCTCTTTTTGTCGAAGGTAATAAGTGTACTTTTTGCACAGAACTGATCGTACCCCTCGACGTATCCAAATAGTTTAGTTTCTAGTTCACACACCACACACCGCACAGAATTTTTCTCTACAGACAAAATCTGATAGCGTAAAAGATTTCGGTAATCCTATAAGTCTTCCTCTGGAATTCGTTATAGTATGGACACTATGTAAGTAGAATCAGTAGCAACCAAATTCATCTGACTTTTGTGTAGCTGATCAATGTCAGAACGTTGGAAAGCTTTCCAATGAATCAGTCCTCTTATAGCATACACGTACCAGTGGTTCCAACATTGGTGACGTACAGGATGTAATTCTTCTTTGCGTTTGACTTCAATTTTGACAAACGTTCGGTAAATGCGTTCTCTCAACTCCACAGGCTAACCACACATGTTCTCTTGTAAAGTATCCATCAAGAGATTACTGAGATCGTCCCACTAAAGGTAGGTAGTGACAGCGTGGGGACCATCGAGCATGTTCCAGGTAAGCGGAATCTTTCTGCTCCCACTCGTAAAGTGACACACCGCAACTGAAGCACTTGATTTTATCACCTTTGCCCAAGTAGATAAATCCAGCTCTGGGTAAGTCTTAGGGGTTATTTCCTCCCGGATATTTAGGCCACTTTTCTTGGAAGGTTTGGAAACGACTTTCAAAGACGCAGTATTCAGACAAAAGCACAGGGAAAGAATGTTCTTCTTTCACAAGCCATTTTGATGAGGGCACGGTGAAACCCGCAGTAGTTTGCTCAGGCATGGATGACATCCGTATGGTGGCAGCCGCATTTTTTCACGCGGAGAATGACATTGACCATGAAAACCAGTAAAGAGTCCACGATAATGAGTGGCATCGCTTTCGCATCCGTCAGGTTTGACACGCACAACATCACTTTACATGGTAGGTATTGTAGTAGTAATAGTCATAGCAAAGTTCCCATGATGTGGTACTGAATCGCTGAGGTCACAGAATACTGTATCCTTGCAATCGCAAGGCACAGCATCGCGCTCCACATGAGAATCACTGAAATTGAATGGTGTCTGTTTGTTAGGATTCATCTTTCTCGCTTGGCAATGGTAGTCACAATGAACTATCCGTCTTGGACGTTTTCCCTTTTTACATGCTGACCAATATCTACGTGTCCGTACGGTAAAGTGAAGTGGTTGGGAAGGCGCACCAGCTTAAGGTACACGATTTGATACACTTTTTCCAAAGGCCAACTGAAGATTCGGTGTGTGGCTAAACGTACAATCTTGTGAGGTTGGTAGGTGGCCACCTTAAAATCGTGATCCTCTCCAGACTGCAAAGCTTCTTTCAATAACCCAAAGTTCACCACTTGACTGGTGCGATAATTGAGAGTCCTTCCCTTTTACTTTACACTCGGTGTGCACTTCTCCTTGGAGGTCCTGGTATTCGTAGTCGTAATTTTTTTTTACCGCCACTAGCATAACTTGGAATCTTGTCGTTGGGGTGCTCGTCCGTCAAGGCTCCTAAACGGTCTCCTTCGATGTCAGGGTGCCGGTGACCCAGGCGATCGATTTAAGTGCAACTGTCCGTGTCAAAATACAGCACACGATCTCCTCACCCTTCCAAAGCTTCGTACAATTTTAAGGGAGCATGTGCTGTCACGTAGGCTGCAACGATGACATTTCCAAATTCGTCGGCCTGTATAAGCCCAGTTCCTCTTCGTAATTGACTAAGATCAAGTCCTCACGATAGACGTCCATGTGTTTCATGTATTTGGCTTTGTCGTGAATCATCCGGAAGTTGCGTAAAGGTTCTGTCAAATACTCCGTCTTGGATCAACACGGTCGTTGTGCCATTTTGCCCCACAAGCAATTTAACATCACTTTGGCAAACGATCGTCGACTTTTGTTTTTCTCGATGTGATCTAAAGTGATGCTCTAAGTACTTTTCTTTGAATATATTTTGGTTTTCGGGATTGTAGCACCAGGAAGGATATCCGCTGGCTTCTTGTTTCAGTTTCAAAAAGGCATCCACGTAGTCTGCGAAAATGCCTTCCTGAGTCTCGTCGCCTTGTGGTACTGTTCTGTCTTGGAAAAGTGGTAAATTTTGTACACTTCTAACAATTGGTATCCCAGGTCCAGAGCTTTAAACAATTCCACGCTGACCCACGTTCCTGTCAAGGCGCGTTCTTCCTGGGTGTGCTGACAAGGTTGGTTTAGGTTGCATGTTTCGGCACAAGTACAACGTTGTCCAGGTCGATGTGTTCTGTCAGCAATTGTGGATGCCCTGATGAAAAGTGACAACATTTGCACACGTAAGAATACAGCGAACACACGTCCAAGTATCTGATTTCTTCTTCTTTCTCCTCGTCGGCGTGGTACAGCAAACAGGTAGCATTCGTCTGTCTTCCGTACAAACTATCCCGTGTGTTCAGAGGTTCCATCAGCTTGTAACTTTCCACGACGCGTTTAAACTCGGGATCGGTTATCAAACGGTGATCGTACTCGTGTTCCCACATTTTCACCACATGGTATTCATGCTGTTCTAACTTTAAGCACCGCTTACAAGTAGCCGCGTACAAGTTTTCCATCGTACGTTGTAAAAATTAATTTTTAGTGTACCGTAAAATGTCCACGTCGGAACGACAATACTTTAACATTTCTTCCTGAAAGTTCAAGAGGTCCGAGGTTTGAGTGTGGTACCAAGCGTAGAAAGCTTCTCGTTGTTCGGTGCGCATGTTGCCTGGTTCGTAGTAGTGAGCATCAGGCAAATGGTGCAGAAAGGCGTGTTGATTGGCTTCGGTATTGAAAAAGTGCGGAAATAGTTTTTGGCCATTTCTGTCATTCCAAATGTTTTAAGCATTCGACTCAAAAGCATGGCCAAGTAACTCATCAAATCTTTAAACTAAACTGCACTTATCCCACTTGCATGGAGATGATTTTGGCTCCGTTCAAGTTGACTTTAGGGTGTTCGGTAATTTGTTTCGTCTAGTAACTCTCGATCTTGTGTTGCTCTCGATTGTTATACCCATAGTAACATTTCTCACAATAATAACTGTATCCCAGGAATCCGGTGATACTGGTAATGGCATCGAAATGTTCATCGTGATGATAGACGTGAATGTATTTTCCGCCTTTGAAATGTTTGCCTCGAAACAACAAAAGTCCACGCACTTCAAGGTGTAGCGTGGAGCTAAGACGTCTTGCAATATTTGCATTTCAGGAATGCAACAGGGTGTATCTTTAGGTAGCCCGGCTTGCTGCAGCAGAAGTTCTGCTTCTCTTCTTTGTTTGGCTCGGTCCGATTGTCGAATGTTCTCCCATTCTGCCGTGTCGTTCTTGTCGGCATATGTTCGTCCCACCAGGATGGCCCTGGCTGAACACATCTTGTCTTGAGGATTGTTAATTAGGACGAGGCTACGCTTGATGCTACGAGGGTTGTCCACCCTTTGGGAAGAGAAACGTGGGCCATGTGAAGTGTCACTTTTCCATCGGTGATGTGAAACTTGTCTTTGGACTGCTGTAAATGTTGAGTCTTGTCGATGACTTTGGAAAGTGTCAATTCTAATTGGCTGCTAAACTCGATCCAAACGGGGAACTTCAGACTGTCGTGATAAATGGAAAGTGTCAAGCAATCGTCTTCTTTGGCTTCACATTACCGTTTCAGTGTGGTTAACAAAAAAATCCCACAAATCGGTTATGAACTCTTCTGCTTTCCCCAACGGTACGTTGGACTTGAAATCTTTAAACTTCTTCGTGTACGTGTAGGCCGTGGTTCTGAATTTTCTAGAGGAGCGTTTATCCGTCTCTCGAATGTGGTAGTAGTTTTCAAGGGTTACTGGTGGTAGACTTTGATTTGACGTAGACTCTCTGAGCCTGGATTCTGGTTCACTCATGTCATCTTCGAAATCGCTGGTATGGATCTGAGCCAAGACTTCAGCTAGGTCACGTTTCTGCCTCCTTCTTTCTTTTCCTTTCTTCACGAAATGATACGATTGTTTCATCCTGATTGCAAAAGGTCAAATGACTACATTTTAAACGCCATGGTCCCATATATGTCAATATAAGGCCAGTGTCTTCCCTATAGAAATGGTAAGTGTCTTCCTCAGAGTATTCATTTCACTCTCAATCCTACCAGAAAGATGGAAGAGCGAACACAAATCGAACTTCTGATCAGAGCTTTGCGGTGTCATACGAAGGTTTTCATCAGAGAAGCCGACGGACTGCTTACCCTCCTTTCGAGATAAAAGTCAAGATACTTGCTATATCTGTCAGAGGAATTGGTCTTCAGAATGTCCACTACGTCAAAGCAATGCAAGCGTCAAAAGAGACAAAGGTCAAAATACCTGTTATCATTGTCAAGAGAAAGGACATTGGTCTTCAGACTGCCCTAAGAAGCAACAGGAGCAGAAGATAGAGACGGGTTCCGAACAGGAAGAAGAGGTACCCTCCGAAAAGGAAGAACTCAGACACGTCCAGAAAGAGAACAAAAGAAGACGAGAAGAAAGTGAGGAAGAAGAGGAAAATCCTGTGACAGTGAAGAATTTCAAAGAAGAAGAGAGTGAAAACACAATGAAGAAAATGAACTTTATAAAGTGATGTGTTGTGAAATTGGATTGTAAATTTGTACCAGAGAATATAACAGAAAGAAAAACGTCCATCATGCGGAAAAAAGGGGATTTTGAGTTTAATTGAATTTGGCAAACATTGAGTAGTCTCTTTTCGAGAGAGATGGGTGGCCCTGAAAATGACCGTTGGATGTTTGTTTTGTTTTTTTTTTTGTTGTTGTTTTGTTTTAAGAAAAACAAACTCGGGAACGGGAAGTAATGAGCTTTAACTGCCCTATCCCTTTGCCACGGCCAAGGACTACTTCTGAACCTGTTACTGTCGATGATTTGGTAGAGATCACTAGTGTTGGTATCTCAGGCTTAGTAGGTGTGGTGACGGGGTTGGAATATTTGGTTCGGGAAGATCTTTTTCTCTTGGGTCGTATTAAAGAAGTCTAATACATTTCTTTCAGACTCCATGACTCTGCCAAAATGTCTAAGAGTACCGTTACCGTTTGACTTTCACCGTCATCATTCTCTCCTCGACCTTGTTTCTTCTCTGCGTATTCTTCTTCCTGTCGTTTCCTTCTGGCCTCTTCTTCTTCTCGTTGTTGCTGTTGACATGAGTCTGGCTTGTTCTGCTTCTTACTACTGTTGCAAAAACGTCTCCAATTCTTCTTTCTGTCTCTGTTTAAATTCCTCGACGTACGGTAAGGAAGGAGAAGGTGGTGAAGGTGCTGGTACCGGAAAAAATTCTTGTGACGAAGAGAGATAATCAATTAAATCCCAATTAAAATCGTTCTCTTCTGGAAGTAGGACTTTGCTTGCTTTGGTAGCCGCTGTTATGCCATTACTCCTCGTCTGCACAGCCGATAGATTTGTGTTCATAAATCTATGTTTGTGTAATATGTCTATGTCTCTGTATATGTCTCTAACCCTGTCTCTAACCCTCTCTCTAACCATGTCTCTATGTCTGTGTCTCTATTTGTCTCTAGAGTAGCTCGTATTCATGTCAGCCCCTTGCCACACTGTTCCGCCCGATTGAGGCCAGCCACTTGAAACATTGTTGCCAGTGTCCAGTACCGTGACGTCACCCCTCTCCAATTCCTATTGACCCTAGACAGGCCCAATCTATTGTCGCTATACATTCCCTATGTTCAATTCCCATTGACCCAAGAGTAGCCCACCGATGTTAAAGTCCCATAGACCCTGTAGTGCAAACGACCAAATTTAACACTAAGACCCAATAGATTCTGTATCACCCCCATTCACTACTTTCAAGCGATACAGACTAAGACAATTATCCGCTGTCTCAAGAACAAATCATTATCTAAGAATAGCAGAGTAACTTAGTAGAAAAGATCTGCCAAGGTTGAGCCGTTCTAGTCGAATATATGAGCCCGTTAAAAATCAATCGGTTTTCTTTTTGCATCGTCCAAAATGTTTGTAAACTTAGTACATAGTATCACGTAAGTGAGATACCAAGGTTGAGATATAGAGGATCTCAAATGGGTAACGATTTAATATTGAATTTATGAAACGAGTTGAATAATGTCAAGCCTTGGCTCGTAAAAGCTGGATATTATTTAACGAGTTTCATAAATTTAATATTGAATCATTACCCATTTGAGAGTCTTTTTATCACATAGTTTTATTTCAGTAGAAATTATTTAGATAGAAAGAAGAACGAATAATTTCGTTCATTCTGACAGACGCTGTACCTTTCATTTGTTGTGCATAAAAAATAGTCCCAAACAAAGCTGAAGTAGTAGAAGTATATTATACATTTTTGATAACTATAAATCAAAGAATAAGCGTCCATCCAAATAAACAGAACATTTTACAAGAGACAAAACATTTGTCAACAGAAGATGTCCAATGCGTGGAATGTCACATTGATTGATACGGTGCACATTACTGGTTTGACTTGGCCACACCACACAGTGACAGTGTTTACGTTTAAATTACACCTCACAACTAAACATTACATTGTTGCGATATTTTTGTAAAAAGAAGATTACTAGATGCACATATTAACTGTAATGTATTTGTGACCTGATATTTGCAGTATTTGTTTTGGAACATTAGATTGTACAGAAGACGTAAACAAATATATTTTTGAGTCGGACTTGCATCACATATTTACCGATATAATATGCTGTGGTTGGATAAAGTTCTCTCAGTTGGGGAGACCGGTTTATGTCTACATTCTTTTGTGACCAAAGGTGAATTTATTTACTTCAGTAAGTTCACATTTAAACCATGCTTGTATATAAGGTGGATTCCATGCTGCAGATACACCGCCCATCCATCCCCCACCCCCACCCTCGTTATCATCTAAGCAATACCGGTAGTTTTACTTGTTGTCATTGTTCTTGTCTTGCGGGTTTTGCAATTTTTCATGTTATGATATGAGATAATAAACCTCTGTGTGGGTAATTGGCAATACTGAAACAGACGAGACCATTTTTCAAAATTATCTTTCGCGAGTCAAATAAAAAAATGGCAACCAAAAATGTTCAGTGAAAAAAAAAAAATTCCAGAAGGCGGGGTTAATAAAGTTTTCCCACGATCGCAGCAAGTCAGTAAAGAGAATACTGCACAATAATTTCATGGGCTTATTTGGACCAATCAGAATCTCGTAAAGTGAGATGTTCACATGTATAATATCAAAAATATGAAACTGCACACGTCGTAGGCAAAGGGTACCGACTATGTGATAAATCTGAATATATAATTCTTTTTGTAATTAATACCATTGCTTGAAGTCCTACTTTTAAGTGTGTGTGTGTGTGTGTGTGTGTGTGTGTGTGTGTGTGTGTGTGTGATTTGGATTTTTAAGGTAGCTTAACAATTTTTCAGTCATATCTCTACGATGTGTGCAGTGTGGCAGTTTATAGTGATGTCTACTATTGTAGCATCATGTCCCACCTAGTCACATTATCCTGACACCAGGCCCACCAGTCCTAACACTAACTTCTTAGTGCTGAACGCCTAGCAAGGCAGCTGTTAGTACCATTTTTATAAGTCTTTGGTATGACTCGGCCGGGGTTCGAACCCGCGACATCTCGCATCCGTGGCGGACGCTTTAACCACTACCGGAGCGGTCACTACTTTTAACTAATTGAATGAAAATAAAATATGGATAATCATTTAAGTAATACAATGAAAATAAAATATGGATCTAGATTTAAGTAATATAATGAAAATAAAATATTGGTCTAATAATTTTAATATGCTTTATTAATAGAGACGAGAACACGATTACTCCAATTGATCTGGATCAGTTGCAAGACTCTAAATATAAAATGCATTTGTATGCATAATATCGTGAAAGAAAGACTGTTCGTTGCTCGCATCGGTCAGAAATAATGTCTTCGTTACTTAACTTTCTTTATTTTTTTTTAGCATACAAACTCATTTTGTAAAACTTGAGCCTTAACTGTTTAATGCTTTCCTGTCGAGAAAGAGTTCACATCACCACCACACTTAGGATCGGTTCCATTCTATCAAAGATCTGTTGTCTCTTAAATTATCAGAAATAAAATATTGCAGGTGTTTGTATTATACATGATTGTGTCCGCGGCCCTCTTAATTTAAAAATGTATCGGTTGTTTTGGAGTCAACAGTTTTAGACTGCATAGCGTGCATGCTGCTATTTCGTTAACGTTGGTATTATCTTATTTGTGTGAGCATTGAGTTCAGTTATAGACATCGGTGCCAAATGCCAAAAGGCATATATATATATATATATATATATATATATATATATATATATATATATATATATATATATTTCATGACTTTACAGTTTCTAGTATACAATATATTGACAATATTTTGGACATGCATGATGAATACAACATTTAACGATATTACAGGCGTTGTATTTTTCATATTTCTTGCGGAGAATATATTATATTTAGATCGTAGCCCAATTTTTTAAGATAAAGACATTCTCTTTTAACAGTCGAATAAAATAATAAGGGAGTAAAAATTCTGGCTTCAGTTATTTTGGAATAGAGATCAACGTTTTGAAACTAGCATTTTACATTGCCGTGCAGTATCATCTAGGTTTAAGTTCATACAAGACAGTAATGGTAATATTACAAGCATGTCTTGCCGTAAAATAAAGTGAGGATGGCGGGATTTCAGAACAAAAGCAAGGTCGACGTCAGATTTTAATTGTAATACGTGTTGTATTCTGTCTCTTTGCTGAGACGTTATAATCTCAATGTTCTTGAAGACTGGAGACCTGGACCATTTCTAGTCTCCCGAGAACATGTCAAAGTAGTATGTTACAGTTATATTTTGGTTTTATTTCTAAACAACACGTGATGATTTCCAGTGGAGTAGATGTTGATATAAAGCAGGACGCGTTGGTATTTGGTGGAAAGGTCTATTCTATGTTGCCTAAAAGGAGAAAAAAAAATGTTTAAACTGAATATGCCTTCAAGTGTGGCATATGTGGCTCAGTAATAGTTAGCTGAACATATTTGAATGATCTTACGCTTGACCTTGCGCAACTGAAACATGGCTGGTTAGTTGGTTGCTATGGGTTTACGCCATTTTTCAGCACATGATAGGCAATACACGGCGGCCAGTATATATTCTGGAGGAAAAACCTGGAAAAATACCATGAGGAACAAACGACCCAAGTGAAGCTACGGGCAGTCTTTCGCACATTCCCATGTTGGCCGAGCCCGAAACTCGAATCCACGCGCCATAGGTGGTATGTCAATGATCTTTAAAGGCGAGTGATTTAGACTACTCGGCCACCCGACGGCACGCAGTTGAAACATCGACAATGTATTAAACCATCGAAAGGGGGTACAGATGGCTAATTCTTAGTTATGGTTGGCGAATGAGCGATTTATTCCTTGGAAATAAAATAATAAAACAAACCTACATACATTCTTTTAGCTAACCACGTTGGCTGAACACATGAGCTCAAACAATTACCTGTAGGCCCACTTGAGAATCACTGAGATCTAAATGGAAATGCTATTTATAAAAACGAATTCATGGATTTGTAGGCAGCTGAATAGTCTTCAGGCGTATCCTTGTCACGTCTTGTCACATCATGCAAACAATATGTAGATTAATTATCAATCAATAGTTGACAATGAAATATATAGCAGCTGTATTCTACTTTTTAATATTAATAAGACAAATAAGAGCCGTGATAATTTTTCAGGTATACTTTTTAACAAAATTGTTCTATGTGAACTCAGAAACCCCAAAGGTAACGTCGCATAGAACTTCGTTTTGAGCAATAATGAAACGATATTATGTAAATTAAGAAGTTAAGGGATGCTCTTGGCATACCTCGTACTTTATATGACATCAAATGAAGCTTTGATTCATTGGCAATGCTCATAATATTTATTACAAAGTAATAATATAGCATAAGAACACCGACATATTTGTTTTGCACATGTACTGGACCCAAGGGCACCTTCTTCATGTTATCAGTGTTTCCCTAATGCTACATAAACATTAGTGCAGAGGTCGAAAGAAATATGTTTCATCCCACAACAATCTTGTCCAATTAACTTCTAAGCACCACAATCATCCAAATGTACGATAGTACTTGATATAAAAAAACATTCTTATCAAACCATTGAGACAAGAGTTGTAGGAATGTACACCATCACATCCTCTAGCCTATCTGCGAGAAATGATTTCATCCTGACCACAAACACATACACCCATACAGTCATGTTTGAATCAAAAATAGATTTATTACATTTACGTATAAATCCTCAACACGATGCATTTGTCTGTGAAACTGGGAACCAAACCAGAAGAACGAAATGCTTGTTCATACCGAAAACACTATCTTGAGTAAGCACGTACTTATTTTCATCTAAAAGGTGTCTCGATTTCATTAAAATTATATACTCCATAATTGAGATAAATTATCTCTACAGGTTATTAATACTTACAATATGGCCTCGACCTAAGTTATGTTACTTTACATGGCAAAAGTTTACTTCATGCCTCAGTTTTGTCTGCTGTAAGAAAGCCCGTACAAAGCAAATCACTACAGCGCATGAAACTATCCACAGCTAAAGAAGGACAAAAAAGGACCCTGTTAGTGCGTAATCTATTACCAGTTATGGCTTCAGATCATTCTCTAGATAAAGAAACAGTTCCTGACAGAAACTTCAAATACATTAAAACTCATTTTTCCATGCAATATTACGTTCTGCTCAAATTGTTGCGTACAACATACTTTTCAAAACGCCATTAGTGTGCCCAATTATTCCCCTATCGACCATGGATATTAACGAAGTTGTATAGCTTATTGTTTCAATTTATTATAGTCAGTTTACCTCATCACACTGACGTCTATTAGACAAATTTGTTATTCAATAAATGGATATGCAAATACGTATACACTTCATTAGTTCTTCTGAGGATAAAGAAATGAAAAGTTATATTTAAGCAATGAAGTTGACAACATGAATGGTAATATATTCATTTTAACAGACAATATTTTCTTGCTGCTATCACTGTATATATATATATATATATATATATATATATATATATATATATATATATATATATATATATATATATAGGTACATTATGTATGTATGTATGTATGTATGTATAGTTACACACACACACACACACACACACATGTGTAAGAGTGGCAAAGAAGAGGTATTGATTTAATATATGATGATTTTTACTAATTCGAAATTCATATAAATGCACGCAGTGAGGAAATGGTGGCAGCGATGAAAACTCTGGTGTTGAATGTTTGAAACATGTCACCAACTGCAACTTAATATTTGTAGTTTTCAATAGACAGAGATAGATACATGTATATACTGAATCTGATATCCTATGCGGGGTTTTCTAACCTAACAATTATAATCAATAGTACAAAATATATTTATATGCAGACTGATCTATAGTTAAAGTCGTACGGGTCATGTATATGCATTTACTCGTTTTAAATTAAATATAAATTGTTCTTTACAATTTTCTTTAACCAAAGTATATTAAATCCTGATTATTGAATGCTCTACACCTTAACTGTTATCAAGTAACTTCCAGACGAAAATTATCGATCTCTTTGGTCTTTTACAACGGTGGCCATGTATTATACTTGGGTCAAGAAAAGAACACGTCGAATGGAATCGTCACAATATAGGACAGTGCGAATTTGTTATCAATATGCGTAACTTTCATTGCGAATTCACAGCGCGCGACATTCAGTCCAGATTGTACTGGATCTCACCTTTAGGTTCATTTCCTTCAAAACTGTCTACGTAGTTTAACACTGATCTTGCCGTATGCACTTCTCGGGGCGTCAAAATAATGACCTTCCAAAGGAATGTGGATGTATAAGAATCCAAATGAAGTGAATACTTGCTACTTAAAGGTATGTAGAATCAAATTATAAAGAATGACATCCATTACTGAAATAGTCGGTGCTGAATGCCTACATGACACGTGTGACTTAGATAATACTTTATTAGTGGTTATGCCCAACTGCAATCTATCTTGATGTGTGTTGGTGTGCATATTGCACATGAACAGTTCACAGTAAAAATAAAATGACAATGTAGTGTAGTTGCATACATCTTCATAGATGCCACAAGGAGTTACATATTTAAATTCAACATATAAATCTGTCATAAACACTTCTAGTAGTATTAGACCTGAATGTAGTTTGCATTCGTTAGAAACAAACGTAGCTCCAAAAATAATTTATTGTATCGTATGATATGAAGGTTAAAGGAGATATTACCAGTGCTGTGGTAAACAATTTAGGAAGAATGATTGTGAAAGACGTTAGTATGCCCAATGTAAACGACGATATTTTCAAGTTCAATGACTACGATATCTTCACGGCGAAATATTTTATGCATACCTATTTCGGTCAGGACAAAATTTATTCAAGATGGTTTTAAAATCGTTAATCGTGGACGTTTCAAACAGGTGAAGCTATGAGCAAAATAATAGTGCAGAGGCTATATAGTGTGCCGTGTTGAGAAAGAAGTTTTGAATACCATTTGACTTTGAGATTCTAACAGATCATTGTCTCGTGCAATCGTACGCTCTTTATCTGACTTTTTGATGTTTACCATAACGCTTCTAAAATGCCTCCAATGTGATTAAAATGGTAGTAAATACTACGAAATGGAAACTCTTTGCCTCCAGTACGATATACTTACATCTGAATCTTAGTATGCAAACGATAAATGATCGGTTCAAAAATGGTATTGCTTTTGCTTGCCACTACACATTTGAAAATGGTAGATCTACCAGCCAGTATAATTTTACCCAACCGCAAACTCGTTTCTTTCTAATTGAACACCATGTTTATTTTATACTGTGCAATAAGAATTGACAACGTGATTTTAAAAATGTTGAATTACACGGCAATATAAAAATTGTAGTGACTTCAGATGGGTGTTTTGGGGGTTTTTTTCTTCGGGTTTCCTTCTGATTAAACCACAAAATATTGTATTATATGGACAAAAACAAAGAGCAAAAATGCCTTTGAAAGCACAAATGTTCACAGCTTCCACAGTCATAACCCTTGTTTTGAAAAATGCATATGATAATACATGGGGTCTAAAATTAGATAAAGTTCAAGGGGTGTTTCGTTTAGCAGAAAGGAAAATGTATATGCTCAAAATGTATATTTAGTTTCTGACGAATTTTCAAGCAAGCATTGAAATATCTAATAAAACATAATGATGTTTTATTGTAATACAAATCTCGGTCATATCCTGCAATGCAGAGGATGCGTCGTTGTGGATCGCAACAGAGCCGTATGTGAAACAACCTCGTAACAAAGCAGTATATTGGTTTCTTTGTCGAAACACTATGGTTGCATAATTGATAGAGAACGAACGCATCGACTTTATTCTAGTACATTTGTATTTTATGTTCAACTTATCTGTTCAAACACTTAGGACAAAATTGATTATTCAAAGACGGAAATGTAATTGTATCTCTCTCTCTCTCTCTCTCTCTCTCTCTCTCTCTATATATATATATATATATATATATATATATATATATATATATATATATATATATATATATATATATATATATATATATAACACTGGATAAATGGTTAGACTACTGTTTGAAAATGCTTTAGTTTCCATGAATACTGTTGCAATATTAGCGAGGTACAAATATTATACATGGCATGTTGAATTGTGTGTATGGAGTGTTGGATAGCATTCAAACGTTGGACGATGGAAAGTACTAAAACAATGGGTGTTGGATAGAAATAAAACAATATGTGTTCAAGATTTCTCAAACATTGGCGTGTTGAACAGAAATAATAAACAGGTGCTGGATAGTATCTAAAAATGTTAACATTACCATTCCCATAGGTACCTATATCGTCCCCAGTATTTAAACCACTTGACATTTGTAACACAAGATTTTCTTTGGTAACTATAACCTCCCCGCAACGTAAATCTATGGCGTAAAGGTAATTCCCATAAAATCCTATACATGTGTCAAGTATTAAAGTCAATCACATGTAACAATGTTACAATATAAATGTATGGGTACCTATGAGAAATTTCATGTTAAAAATTAACATAGATTTCCCGTAAGCACCCACAGCGTCATCATACGTAAACCTAACGCATAATGCCAATTCCCGTACTTACCTAATAAATTCGTCCCACATTGGTACTTATTGTCCTCAAGTATCTGTTCAGTAAGAATGGGGTAAATTAAATATAGGATGGGTAGTACTCGATTAAATAGACAAGAAACGGAGAACGTGTCATATAAACAACACATTGATAGATAAAATCGGTTGCAAATATGTATATTGTACTTTTCTTCGTTTACAAAGCATGCACTAATGGATTCGTTTTGATTTTCAACTGATGTAAACTGTTTGTTTTCATCAAAATCCAGATGAGAAACTGTTTTGTGCTTCCAAGTAGGAGCTGGAAGAGAATACTGCACATGCGTTCAAACAGAACACAAGAAGTAAACCTTCAGTTAAACTTGAATGTCCTTTCTATTACAAGATACTGAAGTGAACGTATTGTAATATTCTACGTTATCAAGGAAAGAACGCTTGTTGTCATACGCATACAATGCTACTGTTTAATGCTATATGGCTCGATATGCTTTGTTCCATGTAAAATGAACACTTGATAATGTTCATTCTGATCAAATAAGCAACCTTCGTTAATTTCAAATTTTGTTCCGTCGCATCTTTCAAATTCCTTTACAAACGTTCCTTTTGTCGTTGTCCTTAAAGGAATCCACTGTTTACCTTAACCAAAAGATCTCTCTAAGTGGAACACAGCTTAATTCATCATCGAAAAAGGTCACGAACCTTTCATTTATTTTAGAATATCAAAAACGTTGTCCTTTGGATAATCACTAGTGTCATCGAAGTTGAAATGTTCCTTCATGTCACAATATAAATTGTCTATTTCATGATAGATGTAATTAGTATGGGTCATACACTACCTCATTTTAACACCGGATTTGTCATCCAGCTTGTAGTACAATTCATACACCAACAGTTTGCTCATCTTTAACACTGGAATCCACCGTAAATTGGTTTTGGATAGTTTGACTTTTGTCTTCAAATGAACCAGTACTCTCTTGCAAGCGATATATTTGTCGAGCATTTAATATATTTTTATCTGTACTTTATATTACAGTTGTTCTTTACTTGAGATTTTCCATTTGTATACGGAATGCACTCATATTTCCCAATTTTATTAAGTATTTCTTGACGTCCTTAAAAGGTTTTCTCTCAGTGTTGTCTTCAGCTTAATATAAGATTTTAGTCAAGATTGTTATTCTAGGAATTTAAGTGTTTATAACTTTCAGTTTTAATCCCAGTTGTATATATAGCTTTATGCTTACTTGGGGAATGACGAACACGTCTTTGTTCTAACAATAGTTCTGTTATGGATAGTTATGTATACTTGTAACCATTTAAAAAATGTATTAAAAATCTAATAAATAACTTTGTTCGCTTTATTTAGGAGCTTAAAATTATGATGGAAATATAATGGCATCTTTATATTAACTCCTAATCTGGAATCAATATCGCTATTATCATGTACTCAAATACATGTTCACATATACAATTTGTTTCTTATATTTTGTATCTTAAGTTTCTTTACCGGGATGTATTGGGTCACGGCCAGATTAGTAAAGAGTGTTGTTATCTATATAATTAATACGATAGACCCTGATTCTCTTTTGGTATTCGCCATCATTTTGTGTTTTACCATTATTGTCCTGGTAGTTTTCGTGATTTGTGAGAAAACATCTTCTCTATCGTCTGGATAGCTGTTTCATCAAACTATTGATGTTTTATATGTAAATATCTTCGCTCATATATTCAAATGACATGACTATAATATGTTTCATGATCTCTTTAAATGCTTCATCACTAACATTTTCAGCCTGCTTTTGTCAGTGAAATCTCATGAATATAAAGCTGTTTACAGACCTTACTGTTCTTTTGCCTATTGTCTATTTCCCGTCGTTTTAAGACTATCGTCTATGAAATCCTTGCTGAGTGACATGTTTACAAGTTCATCAGCGTCGTTTTGTAGATGTATCGGGATGAAAAGGTTGAAGGCATAACCGGAAAAAGCATGAAAGAACAATTATATTTATTTACATTAATAAAATTTATATTTCATTGTTTATGTTCGAACCCCGGCCGAGTCATACCAAAGACTTATAAAAATGGTACTAATAGCTGCCTCGCTAAGCGCTCAGCATTAAGAGGTTAGTGTTAGGACTTGTCGGCCTGGTGTCAGAATAATATGACTGGGTGGGACATCATGCTACACGTCTGCCGTATGATGCCCCATTGTTAGACATCACTATAAACTGCCACACTGCAGACATCGTAGGGATATGAATGAAATTTTTTTTATAACTTACGTTAAAAATCCAAATCACACACACACACACACACACACACACACACACACACACACACACACACACATTGTTTCAGATCGATATTTTCTGATAAACCAAGATATCCTGACTGCCGATAGCATTAAAACACAAAATACCTCCAGCTTGGGAAACGTTCTTAATAATACCTGGAACAAGCAGGGATAGCTATTGCATGAAAAAAATAGCTATTATTACCAAAAATGCAAGATACTGTGTAAAAATTATGCAGTGAGGACAATACTCGGAATATATCGCAAACAAATGTTATTCATATCTGGGAGAATATTGATTCTATTTGTGCAAACTCGAAAGAATATTAGAAACATGTGCACCATTTGGTAATGGAAAATATTCTCAAGCACAATAACGCCACTGACGCAGGATATACCAATGTAAACAACAAATGTGTATTTTCCTTTTTTACTACTACAGATAAGGCTGACGACGCCAATGACATTTTACCGGATATACACATGAGAACTAATATGAAACTTATTAATATAATAATAACAAAATAATATACGGTTCTGCTGTACTCAATACCTCATCCAGGCACAATGCATGCAGTTGGATAAATTATGTCGCCATATGCTCAAAAGAACGGCCACACCCATAGTCAAGCCACTCTTTAATCTATTAAACGTGTTTTCAGTTAAAATAGTGATCGAACGTCTTTGGAAATTGCGAAACTAATACCAGTGTATACTAGAGGAAATGTGATTGACCCTTTAACTCATAGATCTATGCCACTATTAATTTTTATTGGTATAGTTATGGATATAATTGCTTTTAATCATCTCTACAACTACATACACTCATGAGATCATTATACCTACATATCTACAGTACATCATCTTATGAATAGTATCGTGTTTCAAAATAAAGGTGACACGTGGTGTATCTTGCGATGTTTCTAAATCATTTAATCGTATTTGGCTTAAAGGTCAAATACATAAACTCAAGTGCTATGGCATTAATAAACTCCAAACAGTAAATACTGCTGAAACTGTCGCGTCTGGCGTGTTACAGGGATCTGTATTAGGTCCTTTACTATTTATTGCGTACATTAATGGTACAAGCGTCAAACGTTTGATTATGACTAGACTCTTTGTTGTTGATAGCTGAATGGGGTATTCATGAAATGATACTAATTGATGGAATGTGTATTGGCCATTGATTTACATATGATTGACGATTGATCAAGGCATGGGAAGCTTGACTATAATCCTTCCAAAACAGAGGTAATATTGGTACCCATTGTACCTGAACTGAAAGTTAAATAACGACGAAGTTCCATCTTTTGCTGACCACCAGAAACATCTTGGCGTAACTTTCAACATTTTGGCAACTGGACTAAGTATATTTTCAACATATTTCTGTCTACCTCAAAAGTGATAAATCAATTCAAAATATTTTAAGAAAATAAATTCAGCCGAAAGACGTTAGAAACATACATTTAACATAATCTGATAATGTTGCATGTGGTGGTTGTTCATGTAAAGACTATTTCAAATTTGAAAAGGAAAAAACAAAAAAAACAACAAAAAAAAAGACAATTACAAGCAGGTATTATTGCGACAGGTCTTACTAGATGCGTAACTTCTTATAAGATTTATGAAGTAACTGACTGACCTGTCTTGGCATGTAGGTCAAAATGTCATAACTGTGATTTTTTCACAAAATTGTATACATCATCTCTGTTTCTACCGGATCTTCTACCACCACTGGTTAATGACATAAATTGACACTCTTAGAAATAATAATACTTTTGTTCGAATTAGGGCCACACAATAAAAGGTAGAAAAGGTAGAAATTAATTTTTACACTCTTAAAAATGTGTATGTAATACACTCCATTATTCAATAAAAAGTGAAAGTAACTGTTCTATCATCAGAATTTGCTTATTCTTGTTCGTCTTTAGAATTTGAAGATGATCGTAAGATCACTAACTGGCTTGGTTTCTCTGAGCACATGAATGGCTGTTCATATAAATTTGTGCCCTGAACTATCTGCAGCACATTAGATGGAAGATGCGTCTTGAGGTTGCTTGATCGATATATAGGGGTCGTGCTGCAGGTCCAATATTAACGTTGCTCGCGCTTCTGCGCTCCCGCTGCAATTATTCTCAGTTATAGCCTATAGAACGAGTACATACTGCTCCAGGGGGAATGATCCTGTTTTGTATCTCCCAAGACTCAAGGTCAGTGTCGCAGCGTTCAATGGTGACTTGATGAAGTATTTGAAGCGTTTCTTCTTACGTTCCTGTTATTGTTTTCTCTCATCCAGTTCTCTATTGAAGAACGTCTTTTGTAGTCGATCGTGTGATTTCCTGCTGACGTGGCCTGCCCATCTCATCTGTGCTTTCATGGGCTGACTATTGATGCTTTAAATATTTTCCCAGTATCTGGAACCTTCTCCTGCCATCTTATCCTCATCATTTTCCACATGCAGCCCATATGAAATGATTTAGTTTCCGGACATGGTACCTGTACACCATCCAGGTTTCGCTTGCATATAGCAGGTGGACCCCAAAAAAAA
>JAECUM010008380.1:0-15682 GCA_016617855.1 Megalonaias nervosa | reverse complement strand
TGTCAAACTTGATAAATCCATCTGGACAAAACCAGACTACTAAATGATGTTGCGTGGTCACTATCTTTTAGGTGTCGTGTCTTGAATCTGTGGCTTGGTAATTTATTTATTATATTTTATTTCTGTTTTCCTTTAGTATTCACGCATTTTTCCATATGTTTGACTGATTTCATAACGTGAGGCTATCTCTGCCGCGAGTTCAGTTCGCAAATTATCTTCCTTTGATAATCAATACAATATTACCTTAGGACTGCATTAGAATTGAAAGGGAGCTCTTGGTTTCAAGCGAAGAAGGAGGACTGCAAGATTTACAATTTAATTTCCTTTCCTACGGCAGTCAGAAATGCAGAGAATTTTAATGTTGTATCGACTTGGAGCCTTCATTACAATTCTGGATTAGCTTCCTCTGAAATTCATTTAACGTAAGATATGCTCTACACATCCACATAGGAACCAACTACTTATTATGGGTATACTAAAATTTCTCCGAGGCAAACTTTGATTTCTTTTGTGGAAAATGATATCTAATTATCGTTTCAACAGGTTCCCACATTGAAAGAAATTCCTCAATTCGTTCAAAACTATAGTTGCAAGACAACTGTTCCTATGCAGGTTTTATGTGTTGTTCACTATGAATAATTATTATGAAAGTAAAATTTGATTTTAGGTCACTAAGTATTTTATTAGCCACGGAACCAGCCATGTTTGTTGGTATACTAAATGACGTACTTAAAAGTAACAAAAAGCCTTCCTTTGGGTAAACTGTGCGCATTGTTCGGACTGAACCTAAAGTTAGTGCATTTTATCGTTCTCGGTGTACAGATACTACTACATGTAAACAGGGAGAACTTAACTGGCTGGATTGTTAGAACCGGCACCTGCAAGGAAAATGTCTGTCAAAAACAAGGAGTGCAACATATCATTTTCATAGTTTTAAAAGTTTCATCTTCGATCGATCGTTCATAAGAACAGTGATTTACCCATCTTACCATATAGGTAGCTTAATTTGACCAAATATTAACGTCACAGTCTATAGTAATTAAATTCGTATTTCTCTGAATTAGTGTTCATAGCGTTGTTAATCATTTTCTATCAAAGTAATTACTAAAGGCAATTGTTGTGTGCTGTTATTGACATTACTATAAAATTTGGTTATTTGATAAGACATAAGTTATCGCATAAAATTTTCCAATTTGGTCTTAAATGAGATATTTTGAAAATAATTAACTTTTTGCATGATACAATTCAGGACGTGAAGACATACGTGATCTTTATTCACGCGGTACGACGAGAGGAACCTCAAAGGTGCCTGTTGGTTTCGTCGCCTTGCAGAGTCTCAACTAAATGCGAAGACAGAACAACGTGGTACTTTGCAATTATATATTTAATTATTTTACTGATTTAATTATGCTAAGTATATTCTGCTTTAGATCCAGGTATTGCCTCTTTTTCCTTTAAAGTTTACTCACTCTTTTAGCGGTTTAAATTGCAAATAAGAATATTCATTGCTTTTAGAACTTTATAAGCCAATGATTGTTGAGCTTAGACAATTTTGCATTGCTCCAGAAAGCAGGACCAAGGTCACTAACCTTTTCAACCCCAGCACTATTACTCCCGGCTATATTGCATACTTCGTTTTGTCTTAATTGACCATCTTGTCGAAAGATCACAACATTAGTTCTATGATGGTTTATATTTATTACAGTAGTCGCGCAAATTATATATTAACCTATCATCCTGATAATAAACCTAAATCGTCAGAAACGAAAAACATGACTCCGATATTACAAATCTCGTCTGCTTATCTTGCGAATTATATCCGGCAACACAAATGAAAGTGTTGTGTTCGTGAAAGAAGAAAAGTTCTGCTGTTCCATAAAACAACATATTATGGTTTCGTTATTGTATACCTTTCATTTATTAATGTGCCTATTTGTGTGTGTGTGTGTGTGTGTGTGTGTGTGTGTGTGTGTAGCATTTTTTGTTTACTAACTACATTGATTATAACGTTCTGACCATTATAGGTTTAAGGTTAAAATGATAATCACTAATAGTTTATTGTTTCCTGATATGATTGTCACTCGAGGAGGAGAAACACATTCTTCGAGAATATCACTGAATTTAGCCAAAGTTCAAATGGAGAAAATCTTATCATGTCAACAAAATATATTGTTTGTATATTGTTCTTTAATAATGTTACCGATCTATCAATTTAGCAAGAATTAAAACCAACACGCCGGAGAATTATTGAATAAATATTGCACTTCATTTGTAATTTAGATTTCTGACGGACATTCCCGTATTTCTCGCAGCGCAAGTCCATTAGAAGATGACGAACATAGTAAGTATGATATATAAGACATGAATAATTCAGCAAAAGGTATTCTCCCTTTGCATTCTCTTCAATGAATATTAATCATAGTCTAGCATGCCTGTCCGTATACGTGACTTACCACTTTCAAATAGATCTTAAATACATATTACCAAAGACAGATTGACGCAAGAAATAAGAAACGGAATACCCCACGCTTTTTAAATGCAATTCGTTACAAGAGTTTAATGCTTTCAGTGAGTGTATATATAGGTTAGCTCCAATTACATAGCCAGAGGGATGTATTTTTAAACCTCTAATATTTGGAAAGGTTGTATCTTTCGCAATCAAAGCAACACGACACGGTTCTTTTTAGCCTACACGCCTTGATTTTGGGTAAAACATATTAAGTAGATGAAAGGGATAGAATTTAATATTTAACATTTCTTCGCCATATTCCTGTATTTACTGTTTTCCAAACAAATTGAACCATTAGAATCACTGCATCAAGTTACAACAATAAAATGGAATTTCTAACAAAATAGGAAGAATTATAAATTTAACATCAAAGTTCTCTTGTACTTTTAGATTATACAATAACGGATGTGAGGAACAATACATCTGTGGCAGCTCATCTATACCTTAATACAAGAAACCGCAGTACATGTGTTATACTACTAAACCTACCGAACCATTTATACCACACGGAAAGTATATATATATATATATAAGACCTTTCATTTGTTTTAGCAGATGATGTCGCTGATGGTGTAATTATTTTTGGTGCTGATTTTGCTGTTGCTTTTATAATTATTATTACTAGTTCTGTATTATTATTACAGATTTATTATTTGTATTGTTGCCGTTTAGTAGTAGTAGTAGTAGTAGTAGTAGTAGTAGTAGTAGTACTATTATTATCAATGATGCTATGCTAATATTGCTAGTAGTACCGCAAATATTAGTGCTACACATTTCTTGTTGGCATGTTAGCGCTTTCTTTTCATCAGCATGTATGTCTTACAGTAGTGGTAGTAATACTTATCGTATGTGTTTTATTATTATTGCTGTTATTATTGTTATTAATATTAACATTATTTATTATTATTAGGTCTCCCAACCAAGTAGTCTTATGCACAAGAAATATAAAACATTCCTTTGTGAACATCGGTCTGCATTACTCTGAGAGTACAGGAATCATGATGGTGATGCAGCCGGAAATTCACAATATTTCTTCTCAGCTCATATTCAGCACGTATTCTGCGCGTGAAAAGAACACGCGCTATGATCAGAATTACCTGCAAATAAAGGTCAAACAGGCTAATAATACGGAAAGCACACTAATGTTTTGGAAACAGACAGTCAATAGCAGTCGAGAATACATGCCAACTTTTTTGGGAGGTAACTTCGAATTAGGAAATGATCACGAAATTTACGTCCAGGTGTCAGACCCACAGTTTCTGTACAAAAGGTTAAGAGCAAAATTCTTCGGACTTCCTTATGTCTAAATAATAACAATTTAAATCAGAAATTTAACGTTTTCACCATAGTCGATACAGATTTGACCACCCTCTATGTTGCTCAGATCTTCCAGAACTCTCTGAAAACAACAGAAGTAGTAGACAGACACTGTTAACTTCTGCTAAATAAACTACTGTCTTCTGCATAATGCAAGCCTCGAAAGCAATACATTACAACAAATGACTGGTTAAAAATCCATCATATTCTCAAACGAAACTTACACAAATAGATGTATATCGTCGTTTCAAAATAAAATTCCAACATTTTTATTCTTTGCAGATCCTTCATCGACGTTTGCTTTTGTGATAAAATTACCCTCTTTTGACTGGTATACATCTTTTTATAGAGAAATATTTAATAATGATCTAGGAAACGTTCCAGTGGTTGTTGTTATCTTGTATTTTATTTAGGGGTGCTGGTTCAGCATACCCATCCCTCCCAAGTCTCTGAGCTCAGATGAGGATGTGTCCGTATCTTTAAAGATTGATATTCTTGTTTTTGTTGCCGTATATAAACATAAAACACTCAAAATATTTTACAAGGTAACTTTTCTCCAACATCATATATGTGTCCATGGTTTGAGGTTGATTATAACAAAAATGTTATGGGGTCATTGTGACAATGTTACTGTTAGTTCCACTAGAAAGTAATATTGTTTACATATATAATATGAACGTTCTTTTCATTAAGTTCCTTCCTTTTCTATCTTTTCTCTCATTCACACTTTATACTTCATTATCTTTCTTCGTGTCCTATTTTTATATTTTCCATTAAACTGGAAGGTGGCTAAGCTTTGGATATATCTGAAAGAAAATGGGAATTTTGAGCCTGACAATATAAGTAATAAATTTTACTATCTTTTACTATATCTACCTTTTGCTGAAATATGAATCAATAAGTAAGTAAGAAATATCTCAAAAATCTTGATACATAAAAATATAGTGAGTTGCAAAACAACACACATTTTAACGTATTTATTTTAATACAAATAATTTATAGAATTTATATTTAAGTTATTCTGTTCTCATGCAACCTCAACATAGTTATATCTATTATAAATGTTCTTCCCATGTTGTTATGTATAAGAATCAATAAAAATATATTTCGTTCATCAAATATCTTTCCGTCTATGTCAGCTGTACCACTACCATCAATAATTAGGTTTTGTGTTTAATCTCATGTGTCTATTGTTATACATCACCTGGCAATCAAGTTCCGTCCTATTCTGTTCATCCTAGAAATGTTTGGCCTAATGAACTCGTTTGTATACATTGGTACCTGTAGCACTCTTCAGCCATTGCATTCTGCTGTAATTTGGTCTGTCTCTGTGCTTACGCTTGTCCGTACAGTGAAAGGAAAATTATGTTTATCTATTGTTGGTGTCTGTTCAAATACTAAATGCATGATATTATACTGATTGCAGATGTTATCTATACAAATTAAGAAATAGATATTTTCAAATTTAGAAAAAGCTTTAACTATAAGTATATCATCAAATCTGTTATACGGTACTATTCTAATTATGTTCAATTATCTGAAATCCGGTTTTTATCTCATAGCATTTGAACTTCCAATACATATATATATATATGCCTTATATATATATATATATAACCATATATATATATATACTCTGCTATAACAACATATATATATATATATATATATATATATATATATATATATATATATATATATACATATATATATATATATATATATATATAATGTCGACGAAGATTATTACTACAATATTTATCACAAATTAATTTCTTAAAAAATATCAGCAGAAATTAGCATTGTGTAAAGTAATGTTAAATTAACACCTATCAGCAAGGATTATACTTTTGCATTGTCACGTTTAATCTGTAGTGTATTTTCTAGTGTACAGTCATGATGGAGGTATAGAATCAACAATGTCATGTGTTGTATATTCAGTTATTTCTCTCTTTCCAATACTGCATAACCATTCTCACAACTTTCGAATAGATAGAAATAAAAGTTATCCAAATGCATCATGCTATAGATAAAATAAACTGAATAAATTCTGCTGATTATTGGATGCTTTTAACCGAATAGAGGGTGCTGACTGTGCGGTGCTTTTGACCCTAGAACGTTTTTATTGTACTATTCTGTAGCAATCTTTCTTCCTTCAAATATGACCCGTTGTCAGTGCGTTTTATTTTAAACTGGTTTATGCCCTTTCTACTGTCACGGATGTTAGAGGCACTGGATACATTTCAGTGGTAAATTTTAAATAGGACCGAATGACGTAATGTTTGGAGTTATTTTACATACACTGGTATTATTGTATTAGACGTAACGTTTTCAATTTAAAACTAACGCATCTGTCTAAAAGTTGCAACACCGAGCTGTTACTATGAAGATAAAAAGCAAAGTCTCGAAAACAAGTTATTTCAAATGTCCTTTTCCATTACACTATAAAAATAAATTTTAATTTCAAGATTTGTCTGAGCAACAGAACATTAATTGAAGGTAATGGTCAGATGTTTGTGGTTTACGTAACAATTATGAATAGGGAAAGAATCAGGTGTGAAATTTAATGAAGATTATTACAATAATAAGAGGAAATAATTGTTTAATTCAAGACAATAGCTGATTTCAGCTTCAAGAGGGAAACGCATAATAAATCGTAGTTTAATATTACTTGAAAATAAGGGATAAATTATCATATTCGCTCACATTGGTCGCTTAATGTAATCATTTTGAACTGATGCGAGAAAACAATATCCCCACACCTTCCACCCCTCATTTCGTCAAAAATATGGCAGTTTTCGAACTGCACTAAACTGAAACATCTCTATCGAACACGCAGCCATAGATGTCCTCACCAATGCTTATTTTTGTCTCCAATAAAGTGAAATAGGAATCTGCTGGTTAACTGCTGTATATGTATTGTAGTATTTGTAGTACTAGTAATAATGTTCCTGATGTTCCTATTTTCATAGAGACAGCTAGCGACCATTGAAACCTACTGTTGGCAGCATCAATGTCGTCATGTGTCAACGGAAAATAAATTTCCATACAATACAAATCATTCCTAAAAGATTGTTTTTTGCTTTCATTATCTGACTTACTGCCATGATAATGTTTTCACCATCTTCCTGCGACATTTCATAATAATACATATTTGACTTCAACGAAAAAAAGTTATATCTATAAAATATATTTCATATCGTTTATATAAAGTAGGGTGCCAAAGAGTAAGATTCCTGTTACTGTTTAAACTATGTACTCTTTCATTTACAAAACCATCTGGCTTTGTCACATTTCGTTTCCAACTTCAGAATGAAACTCTAAAATACCCAATTTTTAAAGGTAAAACTTAAATTCTCACGTATAATGCATGACGTAAACTGTGATGGAAGTTACTTTTTAAAATTATATATCAATCAGAAATATTTTTGCCTTTATAGACATAAATTCTTGCTATACTGTTATTTGTTACGATAAACCCGACGTCCTCTTTTCTTGGCCCAGTGTATGGCCGCCATTATAAATCCATTGAGATCAGTAACCTTCTTCTGGATGTTCTCGTGCTGACATTTAAGAACGTTCCACAAGCAGGATTTAGTAGACTTTGCATAAACTATATTATTATTCAAAAAGAATAGCAAGAATATGTGCTCTAATTTAAGCACATGCATCTATATGAATCAACTACATAAATCCAGATATGCCTGTGCCTATTGGAGCCTATGTAGCCGTTGGATCTCACTTATACGCGAGCGAATATTTACGGTTTGTGTGTGTGTGTTTCATTTTAGCTCCCCTCTTGAATCTTTAATGTTCCTTGAAAATCTACAATTAACATTCCAAATTCAAAGGTAAAATAAGACCTTGGCTGAATTTTGGCACTTGAACCAAACTTTTTTGCCCACATTGTCGACTAAATGGTCAATAACTCTAAAAGACATGCATATATTTATATGCGTGCATTTCTTCGAGATATTTGATTTTGTGTCTTATATTTAATTGCACATCAACATGAACGGCTGTGGAGTACGGTGTCACTGTGTTTTGTCATGTTTGTTTCCTCGTATATCTGGTAACTAATAGCGCAATAATATGAAAGGATACAGAGTACAAAGGCAAGATGAGAGAAGTGCTTGGTCCAGAAACAACTTAGCAACCGACTGTAACATAGGCTGATCTTGGCGGGTTTAGTACTCGCGACTATTTTGGATGACGAGTCCAGCAGGGCAATCACTGAGCCACCGTGGATCTCTTTTTCTAGGGTCAATCCAAAGGGAACCTGATACGAAACAAGAATAAAGATAGTGATGGAAGAAATGACTTATTCCATTTACATCATGATATAAAGTACCAATGACTCCATATGGCCTTATGTCTGGCGGGTGACTGCTTTATTGCATCCTTCCCATACTCGGGTTCTCAGTATCTTATTTTAAGATCATTGGTTTTCAAAATATTTAGACAGAAAGGTTTTTCTGCTAAGCTTATTGCAAATGTTAAGAACTTTGGGGAACTTGGACTGGGCGGCCTTCGTTACTCACCCCCAACTCCTTCTCGCTAATGCTATTGAGAAACAATGTTTTAATTTATTTAGCAGCTGTGCACGTACACCAACATACCATGTTGTCCATGTTAATTGTTATCAGATACATTTTTCCAGGAATAGCTCATTTGAATAAATCCTAGATTTATAATACTGCGCTTGCTTTGAGAATTCGGGAAAATGCACTGGACCTAGTTAGATACGCAGAGTCATACAGCAGGAATATATATGAAAACGATAATGTTAAGTTACTCCCCTCTACGACCATGTTTGAAAAATGCATACAAGTAAGTGATGCAGAATAGTTTCATTTTCGCTCTAGTATTCCAATTGGAGAATGAACGAATATAAAAAGTAACATTTGACGTCGAGTAAAACAAATCTGCATAAGAAGAAATATTCGTCTTAAATTGAACAACATCATAATTTGTTTTCGAGATTGTTCAGATTATATATAACGATATGTGTATAGGACTCGTGCACACACTACTAAAGTAATATCCCAAGGAATCGCTGTAAAGTCATGCTACATTGTTCGGAATTAAATTATGTTAGGAATTAAATTACAGCTATAAAAAGGACAGTTTTCAGGTTAAGAACTACGACGTGATCAAGAGTCTAGTCAGAAAATATGAAGTAACTGTAGAAAACTAGTGTCGTATAATGTTGTTGCAGTCAAGACATTAAAATTCCATTAATATTTATAATATGAAACCAGATTCAAAGGATATAATCCTAATATATCTTAGACAAGACGAAAGCTGTATGATTTGAATTATTGCATTCTGGCAAATCACGTATTTCAATTTTGTTCGAAAAGCTCTTCTACGGAAAACTAGTGAAAAGATTTGTTGTAATATTTGTTGTGTGATAGTTTCGTCCACTTTACCATTGTAAAACAAATAAACATTTTCGTTTCCAGCGAGCATTTATGTACTATGGGCTTGAAAGTCCTTAGTGAAAATTATGAAGATAAAGCTTCCTTTTTATTTTGTCACCCTACACGTTTAAACAACAACGTCACTTATTTAACTTCCAATAAAATTCCACTATTTTTCAATAGAGTTCCGCGAGTCGTCATCTAATGAAAGATGCAGTCACTTGCAAAATATCAAAAACTGAGTAAAGCCCCGTATCACTACGTGGCACCCGGTCAAGAATATTCTTTTTCTCTAACACTGTAAACCAGAAACAATTATTAATGAAAGACTAACAGGGGAACTGCACCATTTGCCAAACCATATAAAATACAAATAGGCTTGTGTGATTTGCTAAGCCTTTTCTGTCGCTGACGCATTATCAAACCGACGAAAAGATACATATGGCATATACAGACAGATATAGCCACCAAACAAACAAAAGTTTACAAAAACTAAGTGTAGACCACATTGTGCTGCTGTCCAGAATGTTCTGCCTAAAACAGCATAATTGACATGGAAACGATTTACATCATCCGGTCCATATGCATGCTAACAATATAGAGCAAGAGAGTCTCAGTTGCAAACTCTTCACGTCGCTTAGTGTGACCAGTTATATTTTAGTCTTCAAGCTTCAGAGTTCTCCCTCTCCCTATAATTTTTCAATGAACCACATTTCACAATCTATTTGAATTTTGGCTGTTGCACATTAGTTTGAAATAGTTATGTCCTGCAAAGAACATAATAGTTGTATTGGCGAAAGACTGTTGGAAGGGAATACGGTTTTTAAATGGCATTAGCTCGGCGTATGTTGTAAATCTTGTTTGTCAAGCTTTTTTATGGTATTGATTATAAATCTCAGAATGAGGAAATACGGATCATTTCGAGTCATTATAAAAAATCACTCAACACTTCCTGGATATGCAACTTAAACAACAAGAGAAAATTCATTTATTTCAAGGTCTTGATGTCCAGAGTCTTTAAATTAGATAATGAACTATTAAATGCTTTGAAAGTTTCAATGTAAAAAGTTGAATCAAAGACACCAATCTTTCAAAATTTGTTTTCACTTCTCATATATACATGCGTGAACTTTTCCTTGTACCATTCTAATGATTGCCTCAACTAAATTTTATTTGCACTCAGTCATGCGCAGTTTCAGGCATCCACAAAATAAAATTACCATTCAAATGTGTGGAAAAGACACACCAACTCCACTAAATAAAACGTAGTGGAATTTAGATAATCACGCAAGTGATAAATGCAGGTGAAATAACTTTAGCAGTTTGTTTATGAAGGACGACATATTTTCAACTAATAAAGTTACTTAACAATCTTTCACTTCACTTTTGAACAGATCAAGTAACGCTTAAACATTAGTGTACTTGTAATAAAATTTAGATATATGCCATTATCTCCGTTTGCTGAAGGAAGAACATTCAAATCAAGAATGAAATAAATCTACTATAGTGTTCAAATCAAACAAGTTGCAAAAGCTCTCCTGACAATTGATTGAAATGTCTCTGAATGTAAGGACAATCTCTAATTAGAAATTACTTTAAAACCAGAATGATCTATGCAAAACGTGCGAGTAACTATCTTTTCATAGAACTTTACGTGAGTCATCCGTTTATATGAAATTTCTACAAAGATTAGTATTTTAACTCTTGCAAACCAGACAACTCAATAGGTACTATCATTTCACATCACATGAGAAACAAATATATTATAAATTAAATAATATTAATTTGAAACTTTAGAAAGGTCTAAACGTTTAGTGAGTTAACAACGAAGTATGTTCTGACTCTTCTAACATTACCCTACTTGTCGGAGCTCATAACTAAATCGGGTGCTTAATATAAAACTATGACATGAGGTCATAAAGCTCGTATCAATAAATTACTACTTTGACGTGTGTTGCCGCTCATCCACTGAGCAAACAACAACGGTTTCTGCCTGTATCGAGACAGAACATGAATAATCTGATCAACTTTGTAATGGCATTTATTTCTATTTTCTCAATTTATTCTAAAGAGGATATAAGCGAAAACTTACAATTATCAGTGCCATTAGATTGTATTGGACTATCGAGTTTTCTCAATAATGGTTTAATCAGCCAGTTGTGTATGTAACATCATCAAGCCGGGTTGGGATTGGACTTATCAAAGGTACTAAAGGTAATTTCGTGAATGAGATGTTTATTTATAATGTAAGTGAACGATGTATGAAGCTGACACCGTACTCCTGCGCGTAAAGTCCAACAATGGATTTAACAGGATGATGCGCACTGAGTTCAACAATTGATACAAGGAAATGATACCGCTCCTAAATGAAGCTAATCAGAACACGTAACTTCAACGATTAATCAAAAGAAAATATACGTATGAAACTTATGAATAAATATCATTGATATATGCATGTAGTATCTTGGATTCCAAATGTATAGAATTTGTACATCATTGCGATCACTGTATGATTTCATCACCAAGGGTGATAGAAATATGGGATTGATACTAAAATATGACAAGTCATATGTATTTATTACTGCTTTCCTTTCAATTAGCGGTATTGAATTATTGATTTCACTCATGTAGTTATATAGAATAATAGGAAAATAATGGAACATATTTATCTTGTTGAGTCCATAGAGCGGACACGATGCATGTTTGATTCCACCGCTCTCTTCGAATGGTCAAGGAGCCACCACTCATCGCCCGCCCCTCCCAGTCTATGAAAGGATTCCTTGAGAGCCTCCTGATTCAATGCAGACACCTCGGTGCAAAAGCACACCACAGTGGCAGAAACAGTGAACAACCACGGCAAGCAATAATTCTAGAACCAGGCAAGAATATTTTGAATTTTCTGCAGTGCAAACGAAATCTGAGATGCCCGTATGTAATTTACTGGACTTCCAATATCTTAACATTCCATAGAAAATTCCAGAAATTTCGTCACAGTCCATGTTGCCAAACATGTCAGACCACTCGCAGGATTTTGCGCTTAACCCACAGCAATGCACAAGCAATATATTACCTTGCAACGAGACTGGAGGTACCAGCGTCCAAACTTGTTTTTGCTCGTGATGACTTGCAGGTGATACCCGGGGACACGCAATTGCCACCCACGTGGGTATTAACCCAGTCTAATTAGCCAACGAAGCGGCATCTGGGGCGCTAGAACCTTTACCACAGTTACAGTCAATACCCATCATCAAGACGCTGCCGTTTTGATGCCCTAGCTGATTGTTAATGTGATCCACGGTGAACTGTCTACAATCACTAGCGTGATAATTGCAAAACATTTCGACGTTACACTTTTCGTCAATGATTACTTTGCTCAAGAATATAATCGACGGTGAGATCAAATCCTGGTCGCTGACGTTCTCGTTCGCTGCGTCGGTACGATGCTAATTTTGTTTTAACATTAACACGTGAGGAGACGGCCGCGAAATTGTTACAGCCACTTCAGCAACAACTATACCACCCAGCATACCGGCAACATGTATTCGACTCGCTATAGAACAAAATGTCCTAGATCTGACCATTCGTTGCGATCTTCCATGATGAGTGATGTACACAGTAATTAAAGATTGAAGCAGCATATGATGCCATTTTCGACTAAAATAGTCTGTTAAAATTATCTCGTGTCCGTTTTGAGATTTAAGAAATGTTTTCTTAAAATATCCACTGGTGACACTAAGTATGTCACGGAACTGAATCAAAAGCTGTATCTAAGAAATTGTCAAATCTGTGGAAGTTTCGTTAAAGTCACCAGATGAATTCTTTTTTGGGGTTAGGACTTATAAATTGTGGAAAGTAATGGTTAAAGAACATATACCGATTCATTTTTCCCGTATCATCTTTTCGCATGTTTTTGACTAATCATGCCCTCCTATTCCCAAGCTTCTCAGATTGGTTGAGTAATGATCAAGAGAACTTTTGAAAGAGCAGTAACCTATTAACGAATGATAATACCGCTTTGCAGTTATTGCATTTATCTCGCGCAGCTTATCTCTTGTTTTGTATAATTTTATCCCATTTATTATTTATTCCTTGCATTATCAGGATTAATATTTTCTCAGTATGTCTTTAAGGATGTAACTAGCCTAATGTCAATTGTTTCTCTAACCAAACTCAATGTACATAATAGATTTTTCTTATTAGTATATATCTTTGTCAAAAGTTATGTTTTCGAAAGAAAATTGTGACAGGTTTTACCAAAGAAAAAAATTACACAAACTAATCAGCATGTTTTATAAGCAAATATTTTCAAAGTTGAAAAACTTCGGATGACATCGTGTGGCACATTTTCATTATAGGATTAAATGTTCAATTTTGGGTATTTATCGATGAGTAAATTGCACCTAATCATTCACAAAGTAAATAAAGTCCGAAAGACTATATGTTAACTTTGTGAGCGATTAGGTAAAATGTACACATCGATAAATACCCAACAATGATCATTTAATCCTGATTATTCCAATTAACTTCCTTTCTGTCTTTATATCAACAGATTTCATCAACAAAACATTCACTTTTAGGTTGCTTGAAGTTTTTTCATTAGGCTCTTCACTGCAGCTGAATATATAGCTCAGTCTTCGCTAGCCAAAGAGTCGTTGATTGTTTATATAGTAATATAGGGTAGAGTGTCAGAGCGGATCATGCCAGTCATATAAGAGGCTTGTTATTATCATTATTTTAATATGTACAAAATTGGTTGATGTTGTTTAAACCGGGCCATTCCCTTTTTTCTAACATTACGCTTGCGTATGGCATGTGTTGTTATAGCATCCGTTGTTCTTGCTTTCCTCGCATTTTGATCTTTCAAAGTAAGATCGTGTCCATTTTTAGTGAGATCCCTTGCTCGACATATAACCCTGACCTTGAATAACCGCCGGTGAAACATTGTTGAAGCAAACTGCAATAATATCTCAAGATAGGCTTCCATATGCCTTCTTTAGCAAAAGAGGGAGGGGGAATGTTGGAATGAAGGAATGAATGTGTAATTACATTGTTTTAACTTCTAATGGGCGAATTTAATCAGGGGGGGGTGTACATTTTGGTCAGAAATCACAAAGGCAGGTGAGTGGGGCATGTTGTTATTAAGGAGTACAACGTTGGTATTGATAAAGTTTCACATACAATTAAATGGTAAATGGGTACAAAAAGAAGTCAGCAGAAATTATTGATCAATATCAAGTGACCGTTTATATCCAATCAGATTACATAAACAATCATAACAATTGGAATCATAGCCGCCTGAATTCAATATATTTTCTCAATTTATTCCTGTCGTTGTGTTTTTCTATTGTTCTTGCTTTTTGTAATAATCATCTACAGTTTGATGTGGTCTGAATAAACACCGGATAACAACTGATTACATAATAAGCAATGCTGCGAAAGGAAGATTATCCCATGGAAAGCTTTAGTGTTTCTATGCAGCGTCATTATTTAACAGAACTTTCAGATCATCAAAACATTTTTAGTTTCTCTTCATTTCATTCAATGATGATCCAACAATTTGTTTTTCTCACTAGCTCCAATGGCTATGTTATTTCAGCTACACTGGATTTATGCAGAATATCTCAACACTAGCAATTACAGCCATATTCAGGGCTGTTCTGTTTTAGATGAATTTTAAGTTCTCTCTATTTTGTTTTAATTTCTATTATGATTTAATTTCCCAAGCTACAATTCATTCTATAGTTTCGAACTAGAGTCCTTGTCTAATCTCGAATACAAAATATATATGTTAGTGTGTTTTGTAAATATGTGTTTATTGTGTACTTTTCACGATTAATACCTCCGAAAGTCCATTTGTTTGATAATAGAATTACCTGTCCAAAATGTGATTCAATACTCAAGTGTATGTTATCGATTAACTATATAACAGACCGATCATTTTACCCTCGCTAAGTATACTCGTATGGATAGAACCAATGATACGAATGGAACTTCGCAAAACAGAATGAGATAAGATATTAGAATTACAATGCAGTAAGAATGTACATTCTCTTTGCATGAAGTATGACTCTATTTATACTGCTATTTGCCGTTTGTAATTGTATACTTTTCTCGCACATAATTTGTTAAATACTAAGGAGAGGGAAAGAAAGACTGTAATCTCTATATCATTTACTCTTCAAATTAAGCTTGTATATTTTGATTTATTAAGAGCTTCCTATCCTGTTTATAGAACGAACACTGAAATGGGATATTACTCTTTTGTTTCTGCTTAATGGTTGGTGGTTTGCAATTTCTCAAATGAAAATATTTCAAGTAATATAAAACAAGGGTCAAGTTTTCTAGGGCGCTGTTTTTTCTTTGTTTCATTTCTTTTTTTTTTTTTTTTTTTTTTTTTTTTTTTTTTTTTTTTTTTTTTTTTTTTTTTTTTTTT
>JAECUM010008377.1:0-12475 GCA_016617855.1 Megalonaias nervosa | reverse complement strand
ATACCAGGAATTACACAAAAAAAAAAATAAAAAAAAAAAAATAAAAAATAAAAAAATAAAATAAAAAATATCGCCTATCGCTTTAGATGCATCTAAAGCTTTTGCTACAGGAGCATCCGCTGCAGCAGGCTCAGTTTTTAGGCAGAAGATTGCTGAGAAATTTAAGGGTGGACCACCGATAAGCGACAGGGATATAAAACTAGCAATTTCTGCAATATCACCAACATCAGAAACTACTGCGGCGTTAATAAAAACGACAAAAAAAGGAAAAAAAAAAAGAAAAATGATATCTCTACCAGGCGAAGATATTATTAGAAAATTAGTAACTAAAACCAGACCTGGTCGATCAGATATAGCGGCGTTCTAATTTTTGTCTAACAATAACAGATAAAGAATGTCTGTCAAAAACTACCTTGACCTGACAGAGGAAGTACCAACAGACGACTTGACAATAGAATTTGAGTATGTTGAGTATCTCGATGAAAATTCAAACGAACCTAATAAAACAGAGATTCGAACTTTTAATACAAGAGACGAGGACGTGTTTTTGCTACCACACAAAGCCGTACTTGAAGTACGAGGTAGAATGAGAACAGCAGCTGGTGCAGTAGTATCTATTGGTACACAAGTGAATCTTGCTAATAACGGTTGGAGCTTGTTTAGAAGCGCCAGATATCAACTAGTTAATCAAACAGTAGAAGATATTTCCATACACCTGCCAATTGCAAGTACTATTCTTAGCATAGTTTCGTTCAGCGGCGATTACTCGAGATCTGTTGCAACAAATATGCTGTGGTTTAAAGATACTAAAGGTGGAATTGCAGTTTCAAGCGAGTTTGTTAGTTTTATTGCACCTGCTGCTGGAGCTGATGCTGGTGAGACAGTAAATATAAAAAGAGGTTTTCTCATCGCAAACGCTGTCAATTTTGGAATTGATGCACCAGCCGCAGCTGCAAATGCAGATGAAACAAGGACTTCGCTGATAGCAGCTTGTAATTTTCTTGAAATTACTCCACCAGCTGCTGATGCCGATGGAACTGCAATGTTAGCAGTAGTAAATCGATTAATAAATAGTACTACTGTAAAAAATCTAATATACAACTAAGGTTACGCTACATAAAGAGCGTTTACAGATACTTCACATCAAATAACTATGATGCTTCCGCTTAGCACGATATTTGAATTTTGTAGAGACTATAATAAGGTATTTCGTGGGATAAATGATACATTTATACTTGACCGAGCTGATCAAAGCGATTGTCTGATGAGAACTGCTACTGCTGCTGCTGGTACTCTTCCTGGTGATGTTGTCACTAATTTTCAATTTATAATTTCATGATTGGCTTTGTTGATGCCACGTGTAGTTCCATCGATCGATAAATCAATAGAGCTTGAGACGATGCTAACAGCATTCACAAAAAAGTTACATTTTATGCAGAATAAAGTTTATCAAACCTCAATACCGAATTGGATCAATAATACGTCACCAAACAAGCAGTTATCAAGGCATATATTGATTGTGTTTCAATGACAGAATAGACGTGGAAGTCAGCTTCAAAACAATTCTGTATTTAACAGTCCTGATGTTAGACGATATTTATCAGAATAAATTCTAGGCAGTATCCAGAACGATCGATCGAATGTAATTTTGCAGCTGATGCTGCAGCGCTAGCTGACAGAGACCTATCTCGAACCTACATGTATCTGATGGAAGCTATGCAAAAATATCAAGATGCTGATATCGGATCTCAAATTTCAATCGAAGAATTTAGAACGCTTTATCAGACATTTCACTTTGATGTCAGTAAGAGTAGCGAAAGAGCTATCGGATCGACTGCAGACATTGAAGGCAGGTGGACACTCGGACAGGCTCCAGCTGATCCCGTGAATGAGTATTATGCTTATACGCTAATTGTATCAGACATATTCTTAACGATAGATTCTACCAAGGGCAGGATGACCGTCCAAGTCTAAATGCCAAGTGCAAAGTGCTGGGGTTATAACTTTATCAAACAAGCCAGCGGTGGGAATGTAGTAATTTCCTAATCAAAAATGACTACCAGTGTGGTCCTTTGCACTTGGGTTACAATTTTATCAGAAAAGCGGGCAGAATATATTGATCCGCCTAAAAAGCGGCGTAATTACTGCATTACAAATTTTATCCAGCAGAAGGAAAATAAATACAGAATGAAATACATTACACACGAAGTGAATATATCGCCGGGACAAGTAAAAACACTAGCACAAGCTATTGTTAAACGACAGTTTGTTTCGCTTAAGATAGATTTCGGAACCACGTGAACAAATCAATAAAATACGACAGGAAAAACCTTTTTATTTTAAATTTATCAGCAGCGCAAGTTACCGCAATGTCTAGATCGTACGCAATACGTGGTGATTTTCTGGGATCTGCATTGGCAACTACTGCAAAAACGTTTCTACCCAAATTACTGCCAGTACTGGACACCCTGGGGATAGCTGCTGCCTCGGGCGCCATATCCGGTGCTACGAAGAAAGCTGTAACTGGCGATGGAATCGCCCGTGGTGGAATTACCGGCGATGGTATCAAACAGCTAGTGTAGCATGTAAAGCATTTCACTTTTGTCTAACGATTACAAATAAAAAAAAAAATACCCAAAACACGAAGTGTTCAGAAGCGTAAAACAACAAAGAAATGTAAAACAACTAAAAAAGACGAACCGGAAAGCAGCCCAGGGTGGATTCATAGGTCCGTTGCTAGCAGGAATAGCTGGAAGTCTACTTCCCAATCTGCTGGGAATAGGACGTGGGAGATGAATAATGCTACCCGGTACCAGGAGGTAGATCGCTCTGCGGTGCATCCACTAAACAACTTTGAGATCTTAGATAAGGAGTATTTTCTAAGATGATCTCAGACCGCTAGCGGTCCAATCACTTCAACCTGGAGGGAGAAGTTGTGTTATAAATATTCAAAATTTCAACGATGGATCTGGCACGCATTGGGTAGCTCTTTATAAAAACAACTATTTTGATTCGTTTGGGCTACCACCAAATGATATTATCAAACAGTACTTGTTATCGTCGCAAAAGTACAAAAAAAAGTCAATTATTCGTCTGATCAACTTCAGCCAGTAGGAACTGCAGCTTGTGAATGTTATTGCGTTATGTTTATCAAACAAATGTCCCCGATGCAAGCATCAGGGTCCAAAGGACTGGATGCAAAGCACTCTGCGGGTGATTTTCTGAAATTTATATTACAATTCACACCTAAACCAAACTGGAAAACGATAAAATTGCAATTTTATCTAACAAGCAAATATAAAAATGACTACGTATTGTCTGAAGTGCAGAAGTAAAACGGAAAGTACAAACGAAGCTATGGAAACTACCAAAAATAACCAATTATGATGCAAAGTATTTGTGCTAACTGTGGCCGGAAAAAGAGCATGTTTCTCAAATGTGACCCACTATGACCTGGAGATCAGGGAATACCAGGAATTTATAATTCTATTTTTGTCGACGATTAAATTGTAACAAAAATGCAAGGCCAGTTTGCAAGTAAAGAGTGTAAATGTGAACCCGACTACGATCTGTGTCTCGAGCAAGATAAAATAGTAACTTATTGCCAGTGTTGTAATCAACAGGCTGTAATCGGATCCTGCTTAGATATTCACATGGTAATTGGTAAATTACCCAAACCTAAATATGGATGGACCCTACCACACCATAGGTATACAGGTCCATGGAATCCTCTTGACAAGCAGTTTGATGAAAATGAGAAGCCTATCCCCGGTGAGAAGCCCTATAATCAAGTCGATGAAATTGCAATGCGACATGATATATGTTACTGTGACAATGAAAACGATAAATCGGGTTGCGACCGTATTATGCTAGATGAGCCAAGTAATATGAGACCGAAGGAGATTAGGGAGCGAATTGATCGAGGGGATTAGGGAGCGAACTGATGGAGAGGCTACGGAGACAGTTTTAATAGCTGGATACCAACTAGTGAAATAAAAAATCTTTGATCAGATCGCCAGCGATCCAATCGCGTGATGCATAGCATCCAACGATCCAGTAGCTATAAATCTTTTCGTATTTCAAAAGGACAGACTTACATTTCACTGGCTTGCAAAAAATCTTAACAAACAGAAAAAACCTGGTACAGGGTTTTATTGGAGCGAAATATAAACTTGAACTTGGAAAGCCTCGACTTGGTAAAAATGTACTTTATGATGATGGAGTGCAGAGTGCTCTCGCACATGAACTTCACAAACCTAAAAAAAAAAAAATACGTTGCTCGACGAAAGCTTGTCGCAAACTCACCTGATGATATATGGGCAATAGATCTAGCTGATATGTCACATATTGCAAAGCATAATGACAACGAAAGGTACCTGATGAATATAGTTAATAGTTTTAGTACATACGCGTTTAGTGTGCCTGTTACAGATAAGACAAGTAAGTCTGTAACTGATTCGTTGAGAGAGATTATTGTCTGCACAAAAAGAAAACCGAATAAGGCATGGCCAGATCACGCAGCGGAGTTTTTTAATAAGCAATTCAAGCAGTTTCTGGAACAGAATAACATCACTAAATACATCACAGGAAACGAAGGAAAACGTGTCGTCGTCCAGATTTAACCGTACGCTGAAAGAGAAGATCTATAAGCAATTCACAGTCAAAAACTCTAACAGATACGTAGACGATCTGCCAAAGATCGTGTCGGATTACAATAACACAAAACATAAAACAATTGGAATGTCGCCAAACAAAGCTGTAAATAACCCAGTGCTAGCAAGCGAGAATATGTGTCGAAGACACAAGTTTAAAGTTAGAATTTCGTTAGTGAAGAAAACGTTTGAAAAAGGATTCACTCCTAACTGGTCCGAGGAAGCATTTGTTGTGGATAAAATTTTAACAATACCTGTGACGTATAAGCTGAAAAATTTAGCACAGGATACTAATCCCGGAGAAGAGATTATTGAAAGTTTCTACGAACAGGAACTACAGCGGACAGATCAGAATATATTTATTATTGAGCGAGTGGTAACAAGAAAAGGAAAGAAAAGTTTGGTCAAATGGAGAGGCTACGGAGACAGTTGTAATAGCTGGATACCAACTAGTGAAATAAAAAATCTTTGATCAAATCGCTAGCGATCCAGTAGGGTGATGCATAGCATCCAACGATCCAGTAGCTATAAATCTTTTCGTATTTCTAAAGGACAGACTTACATTTCACTGGCTTGCAAAATGACATTAAATATTCTCTTCGTGCTGTTGCACCTACGCTCTCTCTCATCAAGTTAAAAATCTTAACAAACAGAAAATCACATTTTATATTTTTTCGACGGCCATAAACTTCTAACAGTCCACGGTTCATAAACGGCCTTAACAACTCCCAGAATATTTGGTTTTCAGAGACAGTAAAATTAAACTTTTTTTTATCTTCTTAGCGAGGTGATATTTTACATTATACCGTGATTTTCTCTGCGATATAAACTTGCTCGTCTTGATGTACTATACCTGGCTCATCTGTAAATTTATCCTCTTGGACAGGAGATAAATATGTTTCTACATCAAATTGGGGTTTTTTACATGCTGGCTATTAATAGTATTGGAATTTGTCGAATCCTTATGCTGTGGCTGATCCGCTTGTATCACGATCAATATCAGCGTAGAAATCAGTGTTTTCGCAAACAAGAAATTTGTTTGAGACATCTAATGCATAATACTTTTATATAAATTAATGTAAAACAGAATGCCTGATCAAATAAGAAGAATAGTCAGAGCTAAAATCTTAAATATTAACTTCTTATTTGACGCTGTCAAGCTGTTTATGACTAATCGAATAACAAAAAAAGTATGTGAATTTTCTACGATCCCTACTCGGCGTTTCATATGCTTCTGACAGATTCGGAGGTATCAGAACTTGAGAAATATAAAAAATATTTGTTAGATATGATATCTGTTTTAAAATGGGCCCATTGTTGGTTGACGAGGGAAAATCTGAAAGATATTCTGAAAACTGATATGTAAAAACACTTTAATTATTAAATATCGATAGATTTGTTACTCGAGCTAATATTATATTTCCTCTTGAAGAGGCTGTAAGAAATATGTTTCGTGGTGACAATAACGTTGTAGCTCGCTTTGTAGTAGAAAGAGAAAAAATTAATTTGATCTTGCTCAGCAGCGCAGAACTTGATCATAAACTTCGATATGGAAAGATATTTGTCGAATACAAGGAAACCTTAAACAAATATCTCAATTTCTGCCTGACGAATAGCGAAGTCGCTAATATTTTAAATAGCAGGTGATTCGTAAGGAAAGAAGGTTCTAACATTACATTTTTTCCATAATGCTGATTTTGTAATGCCATCCGCAACAAATTTGATTGATCTTGGAATAATGTTAAAATATTGTGATGTAGCATAGACTGACGTAAATGACATTTCTTCACCTGTGACAGAATTAGTTGCTATAACTGGACGGATAGATTGTTTAAAGGAGACCAGAAATAAAAAAATTTCTTTTATGTATGTAATTCTCTACAAATTTTAATTCGACTGTAATGTTTATAAATTACACATTGTAGGCGGGTAGTGATTATATTGCGCGGAAGATACCACGATTCCGTAAATTGCCGAGTTTTTCCGAGTTTTGATGAGACGACAGATCACGTGGTCCCGTGACGCAATACTAGCCAGTCCTCCAATAGAAACATAAACATGGCGAGCGAGACAGACTGGACGAAACGAGATTTGGGTTGCACATTAAAAAGTTGAATCTGTTTCCGAGAGATGCTCATAACTATATCTGTTGAACTGTGTGTTAACAATTTTAAAAAAGCAATGTAATTTTAAAATAAATACTTATACATTGTGTGCTGTGCAAAAATGTGATAAGGATTAAGTGATGGTGCCCGATGTAAAAATTAAAAATTTACCACAATGCAATAAATCCATTTAAGAAGGATGAGATTCAGTCGTATTATATGTAAATGACATATTCATTACCTACCCCCAACACACCACCTAAAGACTAATATTTTGAAAATATACATCTAACACTGAAACACTGAGAGATAATACTGAATTCTGGGCGAAGAGACTAGAACGGGGACTGACTTGTGTATGAAATTAGATCCGTTATCGGGGAGGTGTAAAAGGCATTGAGAACGGTTTTCATCGGTCGTAACATAAGCATTAGTTTTATATAAAAGAAAACAAATAAATCTGCAAAGCAGAAATCATAAGTAATTAATTTAAACATTAAGAAGCTTCCTTCTTATGATTAAATTACAGTGTATTTTACATGCAGGCTACAGTTAGCGTATTGACAAATCTGATAATATAAGCACGTCTGGTATAATAGTTTATGTACTGTACTGGTCAGTGCTCAAAGAAAAATTTTTAGGCACAGGCCCCGGGCTGGTGACTTGAATGAACTCACAAGCCCTGACTGAAATTCTACAAGACCGGACAGTTCATACCTGTCAACTCTCAAGCCGGGAGAAAACCTCCCAATTTTGCGGGTATTTCCACACCTACCTCCCGATCTAGTAATATCTCCAGATTTTTCGCAGAGAACTCCCAATTATTACATTATGTCAGTCAATTTCATTTCTCAGAAAAAAACAACACCAAACCATTCATAAATAGATATAACGTATGCAATCCACAGATGCCATATTCTATTTTATCACTTGTGAATATTGTAGTGATGAAATCAGTGCCGGATTTAGGCATAAGCTAAACAAGCTACAGCTTAGGGCCTGACAGTCTGAAGGGGTCTCTCAAATTTATTTTATACCAAATAGGGCCTCTACAGCTTCCCATAGCTTAGGGCCTCGCTATGTCTAAATCCGGCACTGGACGAAATAATATCACACGACAGTTCTTTTCTTCAATAAATAGAATGTTAAGATTAAACATTATTCACGTAAATTTCAGATTTTTTAAAACCACAACAACAGTATTATAGTAAATAAAAAATTTAAAAAAAAATGAAATTGTCACCAATTAGCTTAAATCCCATGAATGATCACTGTGAATGCTGTGTAATTTTCTCAGCAAACAAAATTGCATCTCCATTTCCGCCAAAGAAACTCGGCCAGTTAACAGCTGACCTTTCTCTACCGTATATGTAAAGTTTAATTACCATGATTAAATTAAAAGAAGGAACAAAATATACCATGCAGTATATGTGCCCCCAAAAACTAATTCAGAATAAATATTTTCATTCAGTAAACAGTGTTACATGCCTTAAGACTTAAACCTAAGGAAATAAGGTGGGACATAAAACGTGGGAAAAACAGTTGCCACATGTACGGTAATTTGTGACTGCAGATTTGAACTGTCAAAATGAAGCCCTATAGGCGTCGTAAGTTACAACAAAATAGAGAATCGTTTATTTGCGAATCAGTTGTTCGTGCTTGCATGCACACACTGTCGAACATGGTCCGAACGGCAGTCCTTTTCACAAGATAAATACAAGGATAAGGATTAACTGTTAATTAGTCACACTGGCTTTATTGCTTGTGTAGGCCTACTTAAGTCAAAACTTCAGCTATTTTGCAGTTTAGCCACAGCTGATCAGAATATGAACAAAGGGGCTTGTCCTGGGGGATAATAAGGCGTATCATAGGAGAAATGTGCCCCATGTGCGCTCGCACATTCGGGCAAGGGGGTGGGGTCAATACTCGCCTCCCCCCATTTCTATTGTTAGCCAGTTGATGTGAAACTTTGATTTTATACCTGACATCTTTTCTTTTAATAGCTGCTATTTAAACTGCCCAAGGGATAGTTTTATATCAGTTCCAATCATTACAGTTTATACATACTAAATGTAACAGGCATAGACTAAAAGGGTTTTTTGTTGTTATTTTATTATTATTATTATTATTTCATATAATTTTTTTAAGATTACTGAAAATTGTGCTTTCTCGAAACACGACCGTGTCAGGGGTTTAGAATCTTATTTTTAGCAAAGCTTCCATTTAATTAAAATCAGATCTCAATTTCACCTAGGACAGTCGTGATTTGATTTAGATTGTGCCGTGTTATGGCATGTACATCAACGTCTTGAAAATACATTTACTCATTTCCTCAGGCAAACAATTTTTTTTTCGACGAGCCCGACGGGCACCTCACTTTGAATACAGGATGAGACCCGAACTAAAATTAGAGGGGCCCCGGGTGTCGGGCTATCGAATTTTTTTTACAGCACTGCTGGTGTAGATAAAAGATCTGTGAACTGATTGTTGCATATTGTGGTCACTTACTCGGCCTTTTGCCTATTTTCGTAACTCACACGTTTAACACTTTTCCCAGGATTTAAAATATCCAACGGTATGTCTGGAACAGCGACAACTTTTAGTCTAGGCCTAGCTTTTGCGTATCCTAGAGCTGCCATTTTTTCAGGATCCCTCTCGTAACATTCCTTTGAGAAATCTAATGAGCACAGAGTGCTGTACGGAGTTGCTTTGAAATCGATTCGCTTGCAATAATGTATCCATACTTTCTTTATGTCTTTATCTTTTGGAAAAAAAAATAAAAAAAAAAAAAAATATTGTCCACGGCCTTTTCTTAATGAGCCATTACACCTGTAAGCAACGCAAAACGGGATTGTCTTTTACTCTAGCAACTCCAGTCGGGATGCTGGAGTCGATACAATGACGTCACATCACGAAAGTAACCGAATCGGTGCGGAAATTTTGCATACGAGTTCACGGAAATTCAGCTCCTTGAAGATACGCCAATATTTATATATTGGCATTATGGTCGCAGACGATACTTGAGAATAAGGTTTTTTCTATAGCGCTGTTATTATTATTCTATATTTCCATTGATTTCTGGTCTCCTTTAAGTCCAGGATGATTATCAAAATAACATTTAAGTCTAGTATAATTATCAAAATAGCATTTAAGTCTAGTATAATTATCAAAATAGCATTTAAGTCTAGTATAATTATCAAAATAGCATTTAAGTCTAACATAATTATCAAAATAGCATTTAAGTCTAGTATAATTATCAAAATAGCGTAGTGAAAGTTCCTAATTGCAATTACCTGGCCCGGAGGGGGCGTATGGCCCGGTCCTCAACCCTTAAAAGGCCTCTGAAGTGTTCTTTAAATAAATAATTCAGGAAAAAACATACTTCGTTGTTTACTTAGTTGTCTTTAAAAATCTTTGTATAGTTGATTATATGAGCTTGTTTTGACAATTGATTCATTTCCAAATTTCAATATAACCAGGGCTAAGGGGCCTCAAACTGTCGAAGGGGCCTGGCAATTACATCCGCGACTGAAACGATTTGCCTCGGTCCTGTTGTAATTCATACATTGACCGAATTTGTGACTTGGCACAATTTTATCAGGTAGCCTATTTTTGAGTCTGATGATTGGAGGGGGGGGGGAAGACTTAATAATTAGGTCAACAAAAGCAGCAATATAAGAGTCAGTATCACTAAATTTCAAGAATAATGCAGTATAGTTACCGTTCAGTATTATTGCCATAAAACCAATCATAGTAGATCAGATTGTAATGACCACGTAGGGATTGGTCGAAGCAATAATATCCTTTCCTGACCTGACGAGTAATTTGACTTTCAATGTTCAAAAAATACTTTTAGCGCTAATTTGTCCCTTTTTAATTGTGTTTTTTTGCTGCGTTTATGTTTGCAAAAAAGATATAGGAGGTGGCTCTGCGATGAATTTTATGGAACAGATTTAAGACTTTATAAATAAATGATTTTTATCTGCCCATTTTCCTCAGCAAAAACAATGATTTAAGACACAAATCTCCTGATATAAATTCTCAAAGGTACTTAGGAAATTAAGATATCGGAGCTCTTGTGATAAGAATAGAAGACTTTCTGCTGCTACATGAATAAAGATATGGATTAAATAGCTGGTGTGATATTTTTCCAAGATCAAGTTATGCTTTGCATGGCGGAGTACATACAAATGTAATTTATGCATATTTAATGAAGGTGGAGAGGACCATTTCCCAAAAATAAAGAACAGTCGGGTTGAGATGTCTTGGTCACTGAGTAGAATTTACATCGTTGATTTACAACGTATATAAAGCAAAAACATTTATACACTTAATACAACAAAAAACAGTTAGCAGTATCCACGAGGTATCGTACTGGCACAACACAAGCTCAATTAAATTATTTTGATTCATCACATTCTCTTTATTATAGAAATTATAAGCAAGGCTACCTTGTTAAAAACTAACGTAACTGGGTACGTAAACTTGTACACTATTTTATTTATGTAGCAGTGAATGTAATATTGATATTATTTGTAATATACTTGTGAATAACCATCTGAGGGTGTATTAAAGAAACAATTAATATCATCCTTTCTGCTGATTAATTGAAATATAATCTAAATAGTATCAATCAGAAAAGTACTTTTCTTAATTGAATGCTGGAAATGTTTCGTTATAGCGTTAAAAGTTTTATTTTCAATTTCTCTGCCATCTCAATAAAATAATATAACATACATGTTTTACTTGTTATTTTGGATGATTGCATCACACGGTGACTGATTTAACACATTTTGAGATCGGAGGAAAACGACAATGATTAAAAAAAAGAACCATGATCTCATCTTGTGCCAAATAGTTCTCACAATAATCTGATCACTAGAAGCAGCCTATAGACAAAATTAAATCTGCGTTGTTTCAACGTGTTACTGACTATTCAACACGTTCACTAAGCACGAAAGAGCAGTTATGACGTTCGAATCTGAACTCAAATCTTTTTCATAACTTGGCATTGGAGTATGTAATCTACGAGTAATAATGTGTGACCGTCTTGAACTGAACTTTATCAAATAGGATATGCCAAGCTAAGGAAGGCGTCATTCTAGAATATATCAATTATATACTTGGAATTGGTAAGAATACATGCAGTTAATATATAGTATATCAATACTCAGTCGCCCCACCCTGATCCTTTCTTAGGCGGGGGTGCAGTGTAATGTTATATTTCTCCATTCGGCGATCAAAGATAGCTTGCAGTTTAAGTGTATTTTCACCCTCTTGAGTTCCATATGACATCCGTTATCATCACGCCATTTTAACCTTATTGAAGTATTACGTGATGAAATATCTATTAGTGATAGAATATAAGACGATATTAATAACTGGAAATCGCTTTTTAAGTATCATTACTTTTACATAATAAAACTACGCTCAAATTCTTCGACTTACTCCATTCATTTAAATTATTTTGTATTACTTAGCGATTCTAAATTCTATGCACGCTATAACACTATTTTCATAAGACTTTGTCTTGACTAGAAATATTAAAACATTGGCGGAAATATAATGTAAAAATTATTCCCTCTGAAATTACGCGATCGTTCTCGTCAAGTAATTTATTTGGGATTTAAAACAACCGATGTTGATTTTGACATTCCTATGTAAACATTGTGCGTGTGTGTGTGTGTGTGTGTGTGTGTGTGTGTGTATATATATATA